>BJCG01000823.1:0-42950 GCA_005406145.1 Prunus yedoensis
TTTAGACAGCTGGGGAACATTGATAATAAAATTTAATTCGAGCCCTTAATTCGCTGAAAAAAAGAGTCATGGGGTAAATTGATAGTTATGTACAAGTTTATGGGGCAATTCGACAGTTTACCCTATATATATTGATACCTTGTACCATTGAAAACATTGATGGAGACAGCACATAATTTACATTTTTCTTTAACGTTGCCATCAAATAGTTTCACATTTCCTGACAAGCAACATCCTAACTGCTTCATATTAAGATTGGTGGATTTAAAAGGTACCACCCTCCGATTTCTCGAATTATTCATTAAACTAGCAGGCAAGATAGATACATGATCATCCACCAATGATAAGTTTGCCTTGCCGCTCAAGCTCATAAAGCATGGCAAGTGCTGCAGAATCTTCTGAACTTTTTTTATCAGGTCTAGCATCTCCTGTGCATTCAATGTCGCCGAAGTTTGGTATGTGCAACGTTATCTTTGAGACAAAACTGCTAAAATGCACACTTGAGCCTTCACCAAAGTCAATTGGAGTCCTACGGGAAGAAAGACAATTGTGAGGCCAGAGATAAAAGAAAACACAAAACAAATACACCAGTTTTTGTAGTACCTTGACTTAGTTTCTGATGATTCAAAGTCGGGCCTTTTCCACTGTTGTTTCTTGCACAGATCATAAAAAGATGTTCGAGGTCCTCCTTTCTTCATGTTGATTGATTTAATAACTGCATGCAAGCACCCGCGACATAATTAAAAAATAATGCTTGATAATAACACAGGGTAAGCCAGCTCCCACCCTAATAAATAATCAGAACAAATAGATGGTGCAAACCTGGGCCGGTATCGTTGGGACTAGAGGTTTTCGATTCATTGACTGCCTGAAAAACTCCAATTCTCTCAGTTGTCCTTTTCTTTTTATAGATTACTCGCTCTGAAGAATCTTCAACATTTACTTGGCTGCAGACGTTATAGTTGATGTCAAGGAGAAAAGAATCACCTACTCCTTCAGAGCCCAATTTTCTCTTCTTGGAACACCAGGAGTATGAAATATCTCTTTTCTGTTGCATAACAAAATAGTACAGCGTTAGAAGAAAAAAAATAAAAAAATTGGTGACTGAGAGGCCCAAAAAAAAAAAAACATCTGGCAAACTGTACTCATTAACGATCAATTCATGACCTTAAACCTTGGACCAGGACACACAACCCAATACAAAAACTGGACCCCAGACTCTTGGACCCTAGAACCCAAGAACTTAGACCCAGGCCGGAACCGCGAGCTCAAATCTGATTCTAAGCTTGATCCAATTTGCAATCAAACAATAGAGTCAAGTTCACTCTCTATTGATTCCATTCCATTCTCATTCCTGCAACCAAATACTAACTAAAAGAGTAGGATGCGGACATTTAGAGAACCAACAAACCTCAAGTTCCTTCAGTAAACGTCGAGCTGCTTCCCCTTTTGCAGCTTTTTTAGTCCGATCGCACCCCTCTCCAATCAATAGAGCATCCTTCAGCTGTACAGTAAGCTTCGCATGAACTGTTTCACCCTTCTTTGTACACGTTTCTTTTATAAAGTACCCGAGTGAGTCACATAATTCAATCAGTTCACGCAGTGGAGGGCTCAGCTCAGCGTCAGGGTCACAATTGGAGATAATAATGGTTTAAATATTCTCCACACTTCATCGAGATTAAGTTCGGTATCAATTAGTATTGCCCCTGCAATACTTTCCACCATGTCTCCAAGAGCCTGCAGAGAAACTATTCATGATCACAAAACAGTAATATAATAGTAACAACAATATTCACAATGATAAAATAATGATGATAATTACAACAAAAATATTATCAGGTACAATATTTGGGAAAGGGTGGATTTTATTCTGGAAAGCTTCTCCTTATAGAAGAGGTGGCCTGCTAATAGTAATAATAGGGATGGTGGGGAGTATCTAGCTAAGGGGAAGTTCAACAGTCAAAGAGCCTACAGAACTGCTATTGTGTGAAAATATATCTTTTAATAGCAACAAACAAATGATTTACTTAAATGAGAAATTCCTAAAATACATGGGAAGTATACATTAGAACCCCCAAAGATCTTCAAATTAGAAAGCAGAACGAACCAAATAAAGATAAAAAAGGACAACTGCCTAAAGCAAGCAGACATTCAATCTTTTACAAAAACTTGAAAACAAAACTTCATGCAAACCCTGTGAAAGCATTGAAAAGAAAGAGCATTTAACAATCAGCAAGAACTTACCTTAGGACCTTTTGTGCCTTGAAGTGTGGTACCATTGTCAGGTTCAGAAAGAGACTTCACATATTCTGTTATTTGGCTTAGAAGTAACCCAGAGGAATGTTGTAGATGCTGCTGAAAGTTTTGTCTAACAGCAACTTGAGCAAAATTTTCATTATTAACAGAAGCTGAACGTAAGTCAGTTAACTCGCCTGGATCAATATCTATGTGGCTATCATAGAGATGCCTTGTGATAAGCAGGTCCAACACAGAATCCCCAAGAAATTCTAGTCTCTGTTGAAAATTAAAGATGTTAAGAAAAGGAAGTATATGGAACTTTCACAGTTTATTCTATATTTGGCAATTTATTACTTGTAAGTGAAAAAAGTAATCTTTCCCAGATTCATTTTTCATATCAAAAATTTTTGTTTCCAAATTCACAATAGATTTTCCCCATTATTACTCTAGAACCATCCTCTTTTGTGAAAATGGGAAAGAAAATAAAAAAGTGAAAATTTAAATAGTAAATCAAGGGCTCCACATATGACTGTCATCATTACCTCATAACAGCAGCCAACTCCTGATTCTTGCTCAGATGCATGTGTTATGGCCTCGTGTAAGACACCCTTGGTAGAAAATTCATAATGAAGCTTTGACTCCAAAATTGCAATCTCATTAGCTTTTGGGTTGTAAGAACGAAGAGATGCAGTAGTAATTGCTTCAGCAACCAGAGAGGGCTCAAGTTCTGCATCAATATGGAACCACTTCATCAGATGAAGTGCAGCAGGCAATCCACCACTAACATAGTATGCTCCTATAAGGGCTTCAAACACAATCAGAGATTTGTTTTTGAACACATCCATCTATGACCCTTATCACAGGACTTTCCAACCACAACTTTGGGATCTTCAGTTTGGAATTTTGCCTATCTACTGGGACTTCTAAAGTATCTACTCCACAATTACAAGGAGCTGGTCGCAGAGAATCTGTCCTGGAGCACCCAACGACGTGGATCAACGCACCATCACGTATTATATCCCTATCAAAGAAGAAATGCAAAGTCATTCTGACATGAGCATGAGCATCAGTAACCGAGTAAATAAATGTAAACCATAGATAGCATATACTGGCAAATACCTGTAATTTGCGATTTATTCCCAATTTATGTAGGTTTGAGTTACAAATAGCCCACTGGCGCAAATTAGATAATTGTCCTTCATGTTTTTTTGGGATATTTGAGGAAAGAGGTGGGCAGCTCACAGCATACTTTTAAAACTGAATCCCCAAGCAATCTCCAAGCGCTCCATAGAAAATCTTCATTGCATCTGAGTGTTGGTAAGTGCTTCTAGAATCTAATAATAAAAAAAAATTGGTCAAAATAATCATATAACTTTTATTGGAAAGCCAAAAAAGACAAATCACAAGTATGGCACACCAATGAGCTTGATATCTGAAAACTGCTAGAATGACAATCGATATCTTCTCTAAGTTGGCTTGCTAGCATTAAGATTCCAAACGGTGAATCAATGATGGCATTAAATAAAAGGAACTTTAAAATGTATCTTTGGACCACCAATACTGCCTAGAAGCTCAGGTGGCATTTGAGCATTACATGCGTTGCCTTTCAATAACCCCACCAACCTGCCCAGTTGAGAGAAAAATATCAGCAACAAACATTAAAACGTGAGACAGTATTGCTAAATAGCTTTAACAGCATGTATCATATAAATTGATTGATGTGATATGATTTGCATTGACTAACTCTGCAATAAGTCAAACCACCTATACCACACCTTTTTTGCACCTCTATTTACTGTTCAGCAGAATGTATGAAATAGATTTATTCATATCATTGCAACTACAACCTCTTCAACAAGTCAACCACCCAATCCCACCATCCACAAGGCCACAATTTCCCAACTATTCACTTCATAATAATACTAATTACTGAGTACCATTAGTGGCAAGAAACCATGGAAACAGCTGTCAATTTGAAGTGTTAATAACTAATGGGAGTTGAAGATGCAGGAATAAGATAGGATTGTACTCAAGTAATATAGCACTGTTAGGCCAATTTTCTATAAGCTCAAGCATTTAAATCAACAAACCTTCACCACTAAAGTTCACAAGAAGGTTGTGTGGATTGTGACTTTGCTTCAATCGCAACAGAGGCTGCCCCGGATACTGGAGTACAATCCCATACCTGAACAGAATTAGCATCATTATGAAAACTGTAGAGTACTACTTACAAAGCATCATACAGGGTATGAAATCACTTACTTATTGTTGAAGTACTCAGAAAATGTACTATATTTGAGGGGACATTGTCTTTTTTTCCATCAAAAGGACTCTCAGCAGATGTGTTACTCAGAACCTCAGCAACGGAGTAAATTCTTCCGGTGTGGATAGCCACCACCACCATGTCTTCGAGATTTGCTACATTAACAGAACAATTAGCAAAGTGGACTATCTCTGCAACGTTGCATTTAGTCTCAGATGAGACAGTTCTACTCGGCAAGAAATTACGTGTGTCACCATAACAATGATGACTACCCAAAGAAGAGTTTTTCTTCAAGAATTCTACTGCAGAAACACAAGAATTTATCCCTGTCCAATTTATTCTCCAAGTTCCTTTACTTGAATCATTCAATGACTCAAGTGGAAGAAGCAAATACATGTATGATGGGCTCCACAGATTTCTTGTTTCTTTCTCAAGTAAAAATTCTCTCCGATTTCCAGCTGATTTGGTTCCATGAAACAATCTCCCAAACAATCCATTACAGAAAAATTCTTGAAAGCACATTGCTTTTTGCCATCTGTTAAGAAATAATAGTTACAGTAAGTACTGACCCAGAAAAAGGAAGCACTTTCAGTCAGAAAACTTAAGTTGTACCTGTTTCCCCGTCCAAATGAACTTGCCCACAGGGAGAAACAGAAGACTTAACGGTCTTCGAAATCAGGTAAAGTTCCAATTCAATATTCCCCACATCATCAGCAAGCTTTGACTCAATCAGAAGAGTAAATCCAGAATAAAAATCGCTAACAATTTCACAGGAGAAGTCAATTTATAAGCCTGAAAAACGGCACCATCAAGTTTTCCACCCCAAGTTCCAGATATGTGTATGAATACAAGTTGTACCATGTATTCCTTCCTTTTAGTTGTTCCTTAAAGACAAAATATAATTTTTGAATTAAAAAGAGGAAAGAAGAAAAGTAGAAACATAAACTGCCTAAGTACATAAGCCCACACACAATAGGTGCCAAAACAAACTCAAGATGCAGTAAGACAATAGATAAATCTGGTTTTTAAATTGAATATAGATGTGATACGGAAACACTTTTACCACCCTGTTTATATCATCCAGCAGTTCAATTGACGAGAAATGATAACGAACATTAGCCAAGAAACAACTTATTTTTTACCTTGAGCACAACTAATGCTACATCATCCTCTCATTAAGGATATTGCAAACACACTTCCCATCACTTTACAGTATGAACAAGATTTTATAAATGGAGAACAAATAGCAAGTGGTCATTCATAACATACATTACGTGAATGACTTGGTTCATAAAAAGCAACTGAAATTCACCGAGCATCATCAATACAGAGAAAACATACCTGCACCAAAGCTGGATCTTTGCTTTTTCACATCAGATCATTTTCTGGAGGCTCGTCAATGGCCGGAAGAACGATGATCATTCAGGGCACCCATTTGATGTAACAGCTTACATGCTTTCCAAGCATACAAGCTGCTTTGATATAAAGAAGACTTCTTGCATACAGGACCAAACTATTGTTTGAAAGCCGCATTGTGGAGGAAATGCAATTGTACACTCATAAGAGTCTCCAAGATATGAGTAGTTGAAAAGTTGGCCTCGGAATGAAGTTCCTAAGTTACACAGTAATCAAATAAGGGTGCAATTAGTAATGAAATTTTTTTTAAGCAGTAAATTCAGAAAGACTGCTTGAGAGTTTACAGATGCATACTTATCCCCAGGTAGCGTTTCACAATATTTTTGTACAAGACTGACACTAGATCTGCTGTGACTGATGCTCCGGTGGCATCCACAGTATATGCATTTCTCTCCTCCGTAGTACATACTTTTAAAACGCATGTTCAGGATCTCTATTTGTAGCTGAATCTGTCATCAAATATTCTCTCCTGACAATCTCATATAGTTGATCTCTTGTTTCTTGTTTCCCCTGTACTTCATGTATAGTTAGAAACTCAATACACTCAAGAAAACACACAATAAGAATACCTACAGAAGAAAGCTTCAATTCACTGGAGATTCACTATACTACATCTGTTCATTTTTCTGGGTCAATTTATATACATCTGTTAATAGTTATGCTGATAAAGGTGAAACAATAAAGAGATGACCTACAACCTCTCCAGCATTGTGACGAATTGAGAGTTATTTTTGCCGGGCCTGTCCCTGGACTGGACATAACTACGGACAGTCTTTGGCAGGTCATAACGTACCACACAGGAGCAGCAGTTCGGAAAATGAATCCCTCCTCAACTACATCAGTAGCGGAATAATAAATTGACCTCCCATTCAGAAAAGGGTTATCAATTGAGTATCTGGTTTTCACAAGTCAAAACTTCTCATCAGTCAATTCCTTTCTACAATATGACAGATCATATTACCTCCCCAAGAGCAGAATAATTCCAATGTCTCCTTTTGTCTTTTGGGCCAGACCATCAACTGACGTATTAGTCCAGTTAAACATAGGAAACCGTGAAATGACATAAAGAGGTAACTTTTTTCATGAATCTACCAATCACTTTAGCTTGTGATAATCTATCAACAAGTATAAGGCACAGTTCTTCCCTAGATCCTCTGCAACCAAAAATTATGGATGATAAATCAACTTTGCAATGATAAGAATAAGATTTTACCAATGAAGTTATTATCTTACCCAAATGAGTGAAAAAGTTGAACAAGTTCATTTAATTTTGGAGATATGTAGCCCAAATTTACCGCCTTCAAATAGTCAAACCCAAAATCCAAAAAAATTTCACCACCTGAAAAGAGAAAATAATATGGCCAAAATATTATCTAAACCAGAATTGAAGTTGTTGGCATCATCAAGTCAATACGGCCATAGAAACTGCATCGGGAAAATAATGACATTGTTCATCTATTCTGAAGAATCTCAACCACTAAACACTATCAGAAACGAGCATAATGTTATTAATTGAACAGATAACATAAACAAACACAAAAATTACGTTAAGAGCAAGATTATTGATGAATAGGCATTTTCTGTTGTTAATAGTTTACATATCATGATCTTATGCCAACCAAACGTCAGCAAATTACAGCAAAAGCCAGACAGGTGATTAAGAGAGAAACCAAGAGACAGACATACTGAGATAGATGGAAGATAGATAGAGAATGAAGAGAGCGAGAGAGAGAGAGGAGAGAGAGAGTTTCAGACCTTTCAGTACCATTATAGCATACTCTTGATGAGCATATAATTTTGAATATATAAAGATAAGATCTATGTGCTCTAACAGTGGCTACAGAACTGAAGAAAGAAAGCTAAAGAATGGCATACCCTGCCGAGAACGATTCACCTTATTATACCAAGCACTTCCTCAACGCAAATATCTGCACTGAGAAGAGCTTTCTCTATAAAGTTCATACTCCTCTTTGCAAGGAGCATTATCCAGACAGACCTTAACAGCCTACAAGAGAATTAAGGTTATGGTATAATCATTATCAGAAACCAGAAGGAAAGACCATAAAGAAATTAGAATCGGAGGAGACCAAAGTGGCCTTTCTCCTGTATTCCCATCTGAAGTTATATCTCCGTATATTGCTATATAAGAGAAATTACAAGTGTACTTATAACCAGAGTCATAAATGAAAAGTATCGGCCTCAATAATGGGTCAAAGCATGTGTATCAGAGTAACAATTCAGTGTGATCCAAAGTAACAAGAAAAAAAAGTCCTCAGTAAGTCTCACCATGTGTGCAATCAGACCTGCTTGAATTGTATAAAGTGAAAAAAAAAAAAAAAAAAAAAAAAAAAAACCAAGTCCAAGGGTGACAACGGGAACATCTCTGACTTGCCTAGAACAAAACATTATTTCACTCAGTTGGTTATACTTATAACCATACCTCATAAGTACATATGAGACAAGGTTGTCGAGGCAATACAAGATCCTTGCGTAGTCATCAGACAATCGTTTCCGCAGTGTCTTCATGCATCATCCATGTCTTTGAAATTACTTCTACTGATTCTTGCAACTTTGACAATGAAGCATCAATCTGTCCATGCATTGAAAGCTTTATTAGTATCCACACAAGTTTACCACCGTAAGCAGGCTAACAATGAATGATAAATTTTTCAACATACATATATTGACATATGCATATAAATCAGGAATACCTTGGCCCACGAGGCTTCCATCTTTTCTTTTAAATCCAAACTCGGAAACCATGCTTTGGTCATAAATATACAAGTTTCTTTTGCAGATGGGACATACAGTTCCTTCTCTTTTCTGTCCTCCATAGTATAAAGCTGTGTAAGCAAATTCAAGATATTAAACATAAGGAGCTGATCGACGTACAGTAATCTTACTGAAATATTTCTCTATACCTGGGAATCTAAAGTGCTTTCAAGTTCTGATATCTGCCCACGCAATCTGATGAAGATGAGACACCTAACAGACCATGTTGTATTAAATATGCACATAGTAAGATATATGATAGCAGTTGGTTTGGACTCAACCAATGGACATGTAAGAAAACGAGCCACTACATATCACCTTTTCTGATAACAGGTGATGCTGTCATCCCAAAAATCTTTGGCTTGTTAGTAGACTGTAATAAAATTCCTTCCCACAACAGACAATAGTTATAAAGATGACCCTTGACTATAAGAGAAATAACAGAGAACAATATATAACCTACAAAATGAAATTAACCTCATTATCTTGTATATGGATGCTTTCCAGTAGCTAGATGGCACTCATCAATATCATCAAGCATACCGCTTCCAAGCTCAAGAATGCCTTTTTCAAGCTCCAAAAGAATCTGGGGGTGTCATTACTAGCACCTACAAGATAAAAAATAAAAAGGATATGCATTAACTTAATAGCATCTACAAAACATTGAGAATACTATTTTTGACAAGGATTCTAACACGACCTGTTTACATGCGATGCATAAAAGGTAAGCCTTTGATAATGCTATTTTTAACAAGGAACCTCGTTAATGTTTCTTCATATTCTAATAAGGTTCCTCGCTCTTGCTAGAAATCAAATAAATGAAGCGTCACAGTGGGTAAAACAAGTAAAACTCAATAATCATTTAGAAAGGCTACCAACAAAAGGACCAGAAAAAAGGAATTGTGGCAAGCTGGATCTACCTGACTTCTGAAGGAAAACTCAAGTTTCTTTACAAAGGAGTGGTGAAAATACCGCTTATAGCCTCAAACAGAAGCATGAACTGATACCTCATTAAACAAATCATCCACAGTTATTGCTCAACTTTAAAGGAAGGAAACTTACATCATGCTCATTTGTTTCCTTTTCCCAGCACTCCATAGTCCATGAATCAACCCCCCTTAGCTCCGTAATACTCTTCCACTTTAAAGTTTGTGTTTACTTTAACGACCTCAAATTGCTGCAAACGCAAAAAAACCATTTAATTTCAACAATTTGTGAGAATATCAATTAGCCACATTGCAAGATTGCCTCCTAGGAGAACTATAAATTAAAATAAAAATAAAATAAAAAGCATTTAAGAAAAACTGAGGAATGCCCACATAAATATTCTTAGGAATTTTTATTATTTATAAAATAAAAATAATGTATAAAAAAAAGGTAGAATGATGATGAGTCATGACTCATGAATGGTAAAAAATTTTGAGGAAGCAAAATAACAAAAAAGGAAATATATATATATTTATTTATTTATTTATTTTATTTTATTTTTTTTTAAAGGGACAAATTTACTAAATTAGAAAAAGAATACCTGATGAACTAAACGAACAGTTGGAGCCAAAAATACAATCAATTTTTGGGCACCACTTGACTTGATAGCTTGACCAATGTCACTGATGAGCATCGCAGCTACCATATCCTTCCCAGAACCTGTCTCCACCACTGCTATGGTGTTCCCTCCTCTTCGCAACCTCATAAACATTTGCCTCATACCTAAAAACACAGATACTTAAATTATTCACACCCAATAAATCCACATTGTCAAAAAAAAAAATCTTAAAATATACAAAAAAAACAAATAATTAAAGAGATATAGATAGAGAGAGAGAGAGAGACCCGCTGGGGTTTGAAGTCATTGGAAATCGGGATGATTGTTGATCCTGATCAGCGACATGATCAAGCGGTTCAGAGGCCATGTCGCCGAAGCTCTGTTTCAGAGGATTCTGGCCTTTCCCCTAGCGAATGCACGTTGCAGATTGTGAAAGCGAGAAGCGAATGAAGAGGAGGAGAAGAAGAAGGTGAAGAGCACAAGAAGCGTGAACCCTATCGCTGGGTCTTCGCCAGTTGAGAGAGAGAGAGAGAGAGTTGAAGCAACGGTCTTTTTTTTTTTTCTCAGAAAAAGCTTCAGAGTAGACAGTGACGCTGAGAGCCTAGGGATGGCAAAAATCCCCACGGGGGCCAAAGTGGGTACCCGTCGGTCTCCGACCCTAAGAGCATCTCCACCCATAAAGGCTAAGTCTAGGGCAAGGGGCTGCTACTGTTCACATGAATAGCGTCAGCCTTATCATTTGTGGTTTCACCCATGAGGGCTAAGTTAAGGCAAATACTATTCATTGTACTTTATTTCCTATATTTTTATACTTAAATAATTAATTTTGATAAATTTTTTAGATAATATTTTCCGTTGTCACCCTGTCACTATTTATTATAAAATTCTCACTCTTAAAATTTAAGATAACATTTTTAGGATAAAATTTTCGATTGCCACGTGTCCATATTTATTATAATTTCACATCTCACTCATCAATACAATTGAAATATTCTCAATCCTCATAGTCCGACATCATAGAGTACAAGAACGACTCAATCATTGGCGGAAGCGGTTCCACTGGATCACGACGTGGGGAGAGTATTTTCCTTCGGAATGACATAATAGTGCTATTATTTCAGACACGGAACGCACCACCTGGAACCGACTGCGGGCATTGTTCACTTAAGGAGCCATGTGTAATGGTTTTCCTTTTTTTTTGTTTTGCCTTGACTAATCTATTAAAAAATGAAATTGGAAATGCAAGAAATAAATATATATAAAGACATTAAATTGAATAAAATGAAAAAAAAAAAAAAAAAAATTTACCTCGTTGCCAAGATTTGACCTCTTCGAACATTTGTCCACGACCCTTCGGCTTCGATGGAAGAGGTCATTTGTATTTTTGCACAAATGAAATTTTGTAATAGAAAATTTGGTGTGGAGGGCAAATGAAAATATTTGAAGGAGATGAGTTTGTATGAGACTTTGGTGTGGAAAGTGAATAAAATTGTTAGGTATTTATAAGGAAAAAATCCAGAATTTTTTGGTTTTTTTTTTTGCACAAAAAATTTTGAATTTTTTTGCAATTTTTTTAGCCAAAAAAACAAGGACCGTTGGATTTCTGGAAAAAAAAACGATCAGAGAGTCCTGGTTGCAACACATGTCACATTTTTTTACCGTTGGTGCATGTAATTCACGCTTCCACGGTAAAAAAAATTGGAAAAAGTACAGTAAACCCCCAACCTATTAGGGTCATTTTACAATTACATCCCAATTTGTGGGAATATTTACAATTACATACACAACGTCACCGAAACCCTACAAAATGCCCCCTCCGTCAATCAGACTGTTAGTGAGTCTGTTAACTGCTGACGTGTTCAAAAGTGGAACCCATTTTTTTTATAATGTGGACTTCCACGTGGACCAAAAATTAATAAAAATTATTTTCCTGTTTAAATTATTATTGTTGTTAAATTAATTCAAATTTTAAAATAAATAAATAAAAATAAATAAAACTAAAAATCTAGCAACCCTCTCTCCTTCCCGACTCAACCCCACCTCTAAGCCACCACTCTCCCGTAGCCGCCCAAAGAACCACCCAGCCATCTCCCAAAACCCACCAACCCAGACACCGCCCAAAAAATCCAGTGCCAATTCAGATGATGAAGACGAATTGAAGGGGAAAATTTGTAGACCATGTCCGCCACCTTCTCCTCCCTCCCTTCACTATGAATACCCAAAAACCAAAAACAAAAAGCCCAGAAAAAAAGCTGCAAAGGGTTCTCGTGGTTTTGTTCATTTGTTTGAAATTTATCTTCTTTCTCTTATTGCTTTTTGTTGATTTGAATCAAAAAGCTGAGTTGGGATGGCTCTTAATTTAATGTCTCCAGCTGAAATCAAAGCCATCTCTTTCTTGGATTCCACCAAGTTCACCCACCTTCCCAAAATTGCTTTCCCGTAATATCAAACAGTCCATTTGGAGAAGACAAAGATCTGAAAAGTTGAAAATGGCTTTTGGCATCCCCAACCCAACCCAAGGCAATTAAGCAAGTGAATGATTATGGTGGTTGAGAGAGAGAGAGAGTGTGAAGAAATTCATGAGGCCGCAAAGCCATGACATGAACACAGCAGGCTTGGTAGCTTCAGGACTTGCTAGCCCAAACAGCACACACTTGCCTCGCATTTGTTAATCAAGTTTAGTGGACCACTTCTTCTCTGCTTCAGAAAAAAAAAAAATGAAGAAGAAGAGTTGTTTGTAGCTTGACTAGAGTGGTCCAAAATCAGGAGCTAGAAATCCCATATCCCATTTTGCAGAAATCTCTCACAGTTTCTTCCCACACCCAGCCACCCCTTCCCACACCGACATAGAAATAATAAAATATGAGATGAAATTCATGAAAAAAACAAAAAAATCTTAGATAAACCAAAGCTTCAAAATGGAAAAAGATGCTAAGATGTAGAGAAAAATCCAAGAAATCAAAGAGAAATCAAGAATGGAAAAGATCTTGTGATTTCGTGGTTCAGACAAAACAAAAAAACAAAAACAAAAGTGATTTCGTGGTTGCATTCTCTTCTTCGATGGATCTAGAGTTTGGACTCTCCGGATCTGTGTCGGATCTATGTGGTACAGGGGTTGGTTTGGATTGGAGGAGCGGTGGGGTGGGGGAGGAGATTTTGGGGTAACGATGGGGAGGGAAAGAGGGTTGGCTGGGTTGGAGAGAGAGAGATGAGATTTTTTTTTTCTTTTTTTTCTTTTTTTTAATATGATGTTAATGTTTCTGGGTTTTGCCAGATTTTTAATTTTTAATTTTTAATTTTTGCTTTTTAAATTTTGAATTAATTTAACAATAATAATTAATTTTTTATTAATTTTTTGTCCACTTGGAAATTGTAATTTTTCGTGACATTGAGTATGTACTCGTAAATGTCCCCAAAATCGAGTATGAACTCGTAAGTGACCCTATAGGTTGGGAGATTACTATACTTTTTCCAAAAAAAATTTGAATTAACGCGCGATGATGTCAACGCCCTCAGGCTGAAGCCCAGAGGAAACCTACCCTTGGGCTTGCTCGGGCTTGACGCTGCACGCTGGAGCTCTTGGGCTTGGTTGGGGGGCCTTTTGCTCGGGTTTGAAGCAGCGCTGGAGTTGCTCTAACGGGCGGAGATTTCGGGGCCAAACGGGTATCGGATACGGGGATCTCCAAACTTGAAAAATCCCCGAAGGTTATGGGGAAATATATATGTTTATATTTAATACATAAATATATAATTATAATATTTATGTTTAATCCTAAGTTAACCTCACTCTCTTAATTCTTCCTAATCTTTTCTGGATTTTTATATTGATGTGATTTTGAATAGTTGAGTTGAACTTTATAGTTAATTTGAATGTTTTGAATGATAATTTATATGAAACTTAATGTTAAAATGTATGATAAATATTTTGTATGCAAAAAAAAAATCGGGAATTTGGTGGTGGTGGGTATGGGGGATAGTCCCCTGACTGGGACGAGGACAGGGATTCCCCGAAACCTATTAAACGGGGATTGGTTCGGGGATGGGGGAGGGGATGGAGAGCGGGGACGGGATGGTATTGTCATACTTGGCCCCTACCCAGTCGGTTGCACAATTATTTATTGTGTGGGTTTCTAAGCCCGCTAGCAGTAACGTAGCGTGAGACCACCTCCCAATCACGTTGTGCGGCCTTTCCCTAGACGATGTCGTTACTCGAGTTAGCGGAGTCCCACCGTGCTTTAGTTGACAATACCACTTTCTGCTTGACCAACAAAACCGCTTTCCAAAGAAGGGCCCACAGCGTTTGGATAAATTAAAATTGGAAACAATAAACCTAAGAAATAAATAAATAAAACGCCTTTAAAAAAAAATACTAGGGAAACAAAGTGATATTGTATATTGTAATAGGGCCTGTAGCTCAAGTAATTAAGAGTATTTATTTTTGCAATCGAAATTCTAAGGGGTGTATCCAATTCATACTTATAAAGACTTTTTTTAAGTGAGTGACTTTCATAGAGTTGACAAATTCTTAAATACTTTCATAGAATTGATAAAAGTCACAAGTAAATTGGCAAGACTTTTGCTCTTAACAATTAATCTTAAAAGTATTGAAAAGTCATTCATTTAATAAGCTTTTTAAAAGTCATTAACTTTTTGGATACCACTAAACTTTTAAATACTCTTTAAAAGTCATAACTGGATACCACCAAACTTTTAAATACTTTTTAAAAGTCACAATTGAATACCACTAGACTTTTATATACTCTTTAAAAGTCTAAATTGAATACCTCTAGACTTTTAAACTCTATAAAAGTCATTAAAAGTTTGAATTGGATACACCCAGTTTGATTTCCCCAAAATTGTTTGTAAAAAAATGATATTCTAAATTAACCAATATAAACCGAAACAAAATTCACTAGGAATAAATACAAAAGTAACGTTACATTTTTTTTTTTGGGTATGGGTTGCAAAATAAATTGATGCATCACATTTTTGAACTCTATTTTTCAAACTTACAAATTTATTTTAATATTGGTTGAAATTTGTAAATGATATTTATAACCCAATGCTATTGCAAGGAATTGAAAACCCTCTTTGAATTTTGTGAAGTAAATGAAATTTCACTCAAATTGATGAAGTAATTATTTTAATTTTAAAGAATATTTTATTTTATTTTTAATGTCACCAATAATCACCACAAGAGCAGCTTCCATCCCTGAAACGATGGACTCGATTTGCATCTCTCAATATAATTTCTTGTTGAACAACCTTTGATATATATTTGACTGCATTATGGCAATCTCCACAAACTCTAAGGTTTTTAATCACCCGAATGTGGCAGTTGTAGGAGTGCTTATCAGTCCATAAGCTATGGCTAGCTTCTCACTGTGGTAATAGGAGAACGCTCTTTCTCCTATTCTTCAATATCAACCAGTGCAAACTTTGTATCCGGGACGTACCCTTCTTCACCGATCCGTTTCATCAAGTCCTCCACCTTGTCATATATCTGATCAGCTTGTGGATGGGATTTATCGTCTACCACGAACAAATGTACCTTGTTCTTTACATTTATCCAGCTGAAACCTGGTTCTTTCTTTACCTTCTGCCCCTTCATCATTGTTCTAGCATCAGTCACAACATCCCACTGGTTGGCAGCAGCAAAGATGTTGGATAAAAGAACGTAGGCGGATGAGTCAGATGGCTCCATGGCCAAGAGCTGTGCTGCTACTCGTTTTCCGGTTTCTGTGTCCCTTTAATCCTGCAAGCACCAAGCAGGGCTCCGTACATTGAAGCAGAAGCTTCAAAGGGCATTGATGCTATCAGCTTTTCTGCTCTTGAACACGCCCCGCACGACCAAGGGCATCCACTAGGCAAGAGTAATGCTCAATCTCAGGTTCAACGCCGTAATCCTTTTGCATTGAAGAAAAATGCTCATAAGCTTCAGAAACTAAACCAGAATGGCTACATGCTGAAAGGACTCCAATGAAAGTAACTCTATCAGGCTCAATGTTCTTAGATTTCATGACTCTGAAAAGATTTAGTGCTTCTTCAGCATTTCCATGCTGAGCTAAACCCACCAACATGGCATTCCACAGGGCAATGTTCCTAACATCCATCTTCTGAATAAACGATACGCATCTTCTATGTTACCACACTTAGCATACATGTCAACAAGTGATGTCGCAACAAAAGGGTCCAAGGAACAATCCAACTTTATCACATCTGCATGTATCTGTTTCCCTTGTTCCAATGCTGTCAGACAAGAGCTGGCTTTGACAAGGGTAGCAAAAGTATACTCATCAGGCTGAACTCCCGACTGCCTCATCTGATGGTATATATAAAGAGAGCGCCCTTCATCTCCATTTTCTACGCAGCCTGAGATCATAGTTGTCCATGCAACATCATCAGGTGTAGGGATGCCATTGAAAATTCTGTGTGCACTTCGCATTTCTCCACATTTAATATACATATCTAGAATACCGCTATTAACAAAGAGATCTGAAGAAAACCCTGTTCTTATGGCATGAGCATGAATTTGCATCCCTGGTTCCAAAGCTACCAGGCTACTAGTTGCCTTAGCCACAGTCGCCAAAGTAATTTCATCTGCCCTCTGTCCACTTTCATGCATCATCCTCATAAGTTTCAATGCTTTGTGACTGTCATTGCTCATTATGTACCCAAACATCATTGCATTCCAAGATGCCATATTGAATTTAAGTTTTTTTTCAAAAAGGATCTCCGCCTCCTCCATCTTTCCACTTCTAGAATAAACATCAATAAGAGCCGTTGAAACAAAACAGTCAGCGACAATACCAGATTTTATAGCATGAACATGAATCTGTTTACTGACACACAACCCTCCTTCAAGTGAGGAGCAAGCCCTTAAAACACTTGCCATAGTAAATTGATCAGGTCTTAGACCATCATGTAATAAGCCTATAAATAAAATCACCGATTCCTCTCCTAAACCACTTTGCGCACAACATGATATCATTGAGTTCCAAGTAATTAAGTCCGCTTCCTTCATGTTATTGAACACTTTTCTCGCAGAATAAACAGAATGAGCCTTTGAATACACATTGATAAGGCTATTTGCAACAGAAACAACAGAATCAAACCCTGATCTCAAAGCAGCACTGTGAATTTGTTTCCCCAACTCCAAACCACTTACACCTGCAACTGCAGATAGAATAACAACTAATGTCACACTGTCAAACTCTACTTTTGATCTAACCGTATTTCTAAAACAGTCTATGGCAGCCCAATTTTCACCAGCTTGAACATACTCGGACAATGTCTTGTTCCATGAATATATGTCTGACTTAGTATCTTCGTAACCGAACAATTTAATATCATCATAACGAAACAATTTCACTGCATATGCTTGAACCTGCTCCTTGTTCCTCTTGCCTTCATAAGAATCAAATTTGTCAATCCCACTAAGAACAGAACGCACACTAACATCATCAGGACGTAATCCACTCCGGTGAAATGCAGAGAAGAGAGAAAGTCCTTCTTTCTCAAGACCCATCTCCATATAGGCCTTGAGCATTGTATTCCACATCACCACATCTTTTCCTCCATCCCATCAAACAATGCACGAGCCTCTTTAATCCGTCCGAGTTTAGAATATATATTCACAAGTGCACCAGAAACAAAACATCCCAATCCAATCCAATTTTAACAGCATAACCATGAACGGCTCCGAAGCCCATTCATTCCCTGAGAGCAAGCACAGCTTTAAACCGGCGCCAAAGTGAGTCTATGGTAAAAACGACAGACTCGCGAGACTCCGGAAAAGGGTAAGACCCTCTTGAATATTGTCAACATCAGAGCCCGCAGCTTGCGCATAGGCTGCGAATGGAGTTCCAGGTGACAAGGTCCCGGCCGGGCGTTTTATCGAACAGGCGGCGTGCGCATGAAAGCGACCTGCATTTGGGAGTACATGGTAATGAGGTTGTTGGTCAAAAACTGATCGGGACGTTGCCGGAGGTATGATAAGCGCATGCACACGCTTGCCGAGCTGCAAATCCATGGTGGTAATTGCGGTGCGTGAGGAACGGAGAACCATTGAGAAGAGGAAGAAAGATGAGGACGAAGATGGTGAGATTACCGGGTCGGTTGAGATTTTAGAGTAGAGATAGGGGATAGGAGAGAGATGAGAAGTTGAAGAGAGGGAAAAGAGTTTGTGAGTATGAAGTGTTGTTGGTAGAGAGGAAATGGATTTGGGTCGGAGGTTGGCTTGCAACTGCATTATCATTTCTTGGCTGCATTGTCTGCTTGTCCCTCCAAAACTCAAGATTCTGGTACTTGTACTTCGGATTCGGAACACATAATGACCGGTTTCAGTTGTGACTTTAAAATTCAAGTATTTATTTCATTTTAGGAGGCATGCTGTGCTTGGTTAAATTTTTCAAGCTGTACAAATTGCCCAGGGTCAGATTAAAACCTTGAAAGTGTTGGAAAGGGTAGGCCAGTTGACAGGAGGAGTGTACTCATCCCATTGCATTCGAGTTCGAGCTCCCTCTCCTCGTCGTAGATTAGACTACTTTCGACCATTGCTTCTTCATTGTTTAATTGTAACATGATTCATAAAGTTGGTTGAGTTGAACTCCAATAAGCCAAAAAGTAAGAATCGGACAAGAGGGTCTCCAGTTAACTGTGTTTTATAGTATAGTCTGCCTGATCAAGATAGTTAAGAGGTCTTAAAACATGAAGTTACATCTGATTGGCTCAGGGTTGGCAAGGTGAATTGTTCTATCATGTAATTCAATTCTATCAGTTACATCTGAGAATCAAAAAGGAATTTAAAAAGAAATAAATTTAAGGTACAAATTAAAAAAAAAGAAAAGAAAAGAAAAAAGTTGCAAGACATTTCTAATGAAGGATCATTTTTGGCTACTGAAATGTAATCCCTCGGTCAACTCGTCGAACTTAATGGTACACTTGTTCCCTTTTCTCTTTTGGGTGTTTTCCCTCTAACTTCCCACACTTCTTTTTTTTTCCTTTTTCAGACTTGGACTAAACTGATTTTCCCAATACAGGTACAAGAATGGCTATGATGACTATGCCTTCACGGACTGCGGCTGTGTTAAAAACCTCATATACCTCACACTGTCATCTTCCTGGCTCAGTATAACAGAATTCGAAGCAGCCTGGCTGTGGCTCAGTGTAGTCAAGGCCTTCTTCTTCAAGAAGGTATCGCTGTACAGCAACGGGGAGCCTTGCCGGTGTGCGAGAACCCCTGGTGTGGTGGCCGGTTCCAACACATATATCAACCAGAAGACCCGGCTCTCCTGCTCGGCAGTGCTCCTCAACACGCTCAGCCATGCTTCAGGACATGAAGGGCTTCACTTACGTGCAGCCCGTGCAGGTCTATCATCCTCTCTTGTGCTCTCCCATTGCCTGCATCTCCGGAGCAACTGGGTTCCTGTGTGTTTTTAGAAAGAGTAGAGACAAGAAGAAAGGCAACAATAACTTATCAAAGAAAGAAAACAAAACATGAAATCTAAGGTTATCGGGGGCAAATGCCAAAATTAGTCAACAGTGTTGAGTCTGTTAAAACTCATGCTGTATGAGTAAGTAGCACTCTGTTCAATAAACGTTGTCTCAGACACGCCCGGAACAAGAGGCAGCTGCAATGGTTATCTAGAAGCATTCTCAGATCAAATCTCTCTAAGTTCAAAGATGCTAATCAGTCAAATAGAGCTTCATTTATTCCCTTCAAGATAAAATGGATTTCTGGTAGGCAGAGGAGGAAATGAAAATCCAATCTTATCATTGCATAAAAAAATCAACTTAACATGAGTCTGTGCATTTGTTAGAGAGAGAGAACAAGCAACACGGGCGGAAAATCAAAATTCATAATGGAACGAATATTATCCAAAAGAGACATAAACAGACAAATGCCTTTCCAAAAGACAACATGAAGCCATCCCCTTGGAAGATGAACGAAGTACGACTCAAAAAATGGTCAAAAATTTTTTTATTTTAAAAACAAGATTCCAAAAATACTTGGGGACAACAAACCTCTGACGATATATAGATTCTTGAGCTTTTCCATGAGCTTCCTTCATATGCATGTTGTGCAGCTGTCCTTTAACGCTCAGCTCCTCGCCAGAGCCTTGTTTCCAATAAGGTATGCTTGCCGTGCCTGTTTTTAAAGAGAAACAATTAGGGTAAATTTGATTTCACCCACCTTAGGTGGAAAATTAGTGGTGAGGATTGGAGCGAACCCACAAGTCGTTATGTGGCTCAGCATTCAGCATGCCATTATAGCAATATCATGTAGGAAAACACTCCTACAAATACCCACTGTTAAAATACGCACGTTTCAAACCAATGGAATGTGCACACCACCGGCCATGTGCCACTGCAGTTTGTTTCCTTGACCATTTATATTCCTTTTCATTGTAACATCAAGACTAGGCCAAACAGCGGTTGGTCAACTCGATAGAGTCAATCATGCTTGAAAATTAAATCTACCGAGATGTCCACATGCTTCACCAACTCAACTTTAGTCAATTTTGAGGATTTACTGTTGACATAAGTAAGAAATATATTGAAAAAAAGGGCTGACGTTCAACAGAATGACCACTTCACAAACTAGAGGACTAACCTGCTCAAAATATGCATTACTAGGCGTGCATGGTCACGAGCTTCATCCCGTATATCAGAATACATATTTGCTGTCATCTCAACAATATTAAATAAAATATAAATCGAGAAGGCGTGCCCAAATTGATTGGACATAAACAGAAGTAATTTGGTTGACTAAGGAACATTACCAACAGCATCTCCAGTTTCAAGCCAAACAGGAGCAGTCCGAGCTGAACCACGATTCTGCGACCTGTCACTGTAGGTGCCTCTTCCATGCCCAGTATTGTAAGTGCTAGGCAAAAGATGGGAACGTCTGCTTGAGCCAATAGCGGCTTCGGGAGAACCATTTCTCTCATACTTCCATCCACCAGAATCCTGAGCAGCCAATTTCCTGACAGCTGAAGCAAAATCTATTGCACCTCTAGATGGAATGGATGAGCTAGACTTGAAAAAAAGCATGTTGTCCTTGTCAGAAGATCGATAAGGATTGCCACTTTGCTGGAGATCATCATCTCCATATTTTGGATGACTATGTTGACCATCTGTTGGTGTAAGTGCAGGGAAGTCCATTGAACTAAGATCGGGAGCTGACACAGTCTTCGAGTTCAGATTCTCATTAAAACCACCATCAACTTGAAGCTACAACCAAAACAAATATGCACCATCACACACCTCAATTCACAGTAATGAAACCGATATTTATTTATTTTAAAAAATAAATAAATTAAGCATACCTCCAACTGAGTCAACATCTCAATAGTCAGGTTTAAGTCACAACCATTGGCAAAGTAAACTTCGGCAAGGCTCTGAGAGAAAATCCAGGGAACTGTGAAGCCAAAAACTCGGCAGGGTTAATATCAGTATCGTCGACAACTGCATGCTCACTGAACATATCATTCATGAACCCCTGTCTAGAAAATCCATCATATGGAGACCCCTCCTGACCATTGCTAACAAGCTGATTACTGTTCACAATTTGCTTATCCCAAGGCTTAGGTGACATATGCAAAAACTGGCGGAGGAAAGATCATCCCCAAAGGGAGGTGCAGAAGCTCTTAACTTTTCAGAAAAGTTATTACCATTAATATGTGACTCGTTCAATAAGTATCCACTGCCTGCAGAGGCAGGAAACTGTGTTGCTTCACCATCATCATGTAAGGACAAACCCGCCAAAGAGAGATTCCCAAGGCCCTGTGAATCATCTTCTCCCATGACCTTAAAGTCAGGAGTAATATCATCAGGGAGCTGGTGACGCCAATTGGTGGGCCTCTTCATCAGAATATTTGATGCAGAAGACTCTGTTCGATCTAGTACTGCTTTTCCAAATGTTCCAGTGGAAGAAAACTTTGTTGCGGCCTGACCTGTGCTGGTGCTTCCAGATGACGGAGATCTGAGGGAAAAAGGAACGAACTCTGCTGCATTTGGATTCAAGGCAGTTGCCTTGTTTGCGGTGCTTAGTTTTGTGTCATTAGTAAAGGTTCCTTTCTTGGACAAGCTCATTATTTACTAAGATGGAATAACTAGACCAGCTTTGAATGAAAGAAGAACTTGTTTTTCATTAAGCTTCAACCAAACCCTGCAAAACAGTTCACGGAGTGCTATAATTAGTCCATTGACCCAAAACCTCCATTCACGACTAACCCACTCGCTATTCAGTGTGTCCATCCAATCAGTGCAAAAAGATTTCTAGCTATAAACCAACAGAAAATAATAGCAAAAAGGGAAAACAAAATATACATTTTTTTATAATTAAAAAAAGTATTAAAATCAAACATATATTCATCACTTTTATAGACACAAACTAAAATAATTCGTTCACTACTGAAATGAGCTAAAACGTAATAATTTTAGTGGATTCTGTATAAGTAAAAAATGGTGCGTGAATAAAAGATAATAAGCTTATTGCATTTGTAGGTGCAAATTATGTATAAGAAATAGACAAACGACAAAGCTGTTGACAAACAAAGACTCAATTCTGTCAGTAGGATAAAGCTTCAAACGAAAAAGCTTAAACCCCAAACTTCAATTTCACATACTGATTAAAATAACAAAAAGATAAAGATAAAGATTCATTTTCAAACAAAAGTAAACAAGATAACACAAAATAAAATCTCCCACTTCAATTATATTCAAAGCTCATTAAATTAAGACCTGATTTGAACACCAACCACCCATTTCCACAACAAAATTGATAAAATCGATGATAAAAACAACAAAATAAAGAAAAACCAACTCGAAGTTCACACCAAACCAAATCCCCAATTAGCAAAGCAATCGAATTCAATAGATCTCAATAAATTCAACGTCAATAATCACAAAGTTTAAAAAATTCAAAGCAACCAGAAATGAAGATAACAAAGCAAACAATAAAGCTGCAAAATTTAACAGAGGAAGTGAATATCCGATTGAATGAAGTAGCAAGGTTGTACCTTTCGTATCAAATCGAAGGGATCCATCGGCTAATATTAGCAGAGCTTAAAAGAAGAGAGAAGGTAAAGGAAGAAGAGATAATCGACGATTGGGACTTTTGTATTAAGCTTAGAGAGTTGTGTCTCAGTATTATCTTGAGCTTTCAGGGCTCTCTATATCTCGTCTCTCTTCTCTTCTCTCTCGGGTCTGTGTGTGTTTGTGTTTTGTTGAAACCCCTCAGCCTAATCCGAGCACCACAAAAAAAAAAAATGTAAAAGACAACCCAACCCCTTCGCCACTCGATTTGACCCCTCTCTCTCCTCTCTCCTCTCTCCTCTCTCCTCTCTATCCATCTCTGTCCAAATTCTCCGCATTATTTTGTTTATTTAATTAATTAATATATTTTTAATATAAAGATTTATTTGACGTAATAGGGATTTGGGGAGGATGAGCACAACTTTTTTAGCTGAATATTTTAATATCGATTTATTTATTATTAGCGTCACGTTTGGGAAATTTAACAAGTTTGGGAAAATGGGTTTGGGATCCAAGTATTTTTCTATTTTATTACAACATCAAAACCGATATTGTAAATTTATAAAGTCCAATCCATACATGCAATAATCAAAATACCAAATTTCCACAACCCAAGTACCAAATTTTTATGTTTCTATATTTTTTAAGTCAAATAAATAGAGAAATACAAATGAAAAAACATTAAGATGGGAATTTTCGATATGGGTTACTTGATTAATGAACCATTTACCCTGGCTGAATAAAGAAATGAAAACTAACACACATTTTTACCAAAAGTATAACCACAAATCAATGTCTCCCTTCCCTTGATGTCTTATTTTGGACATATTTAATTTACTGCCCACATGAAATAATATTGAATTATTTACACTAACACTTCCTCAGCTTTTCGTTGTTTTCACAAAACCTCTTGAAATTTTAAAAATAATCTTTGACCATTTTTATATCTTACAAATTATCCCGCAAAGTTTAAATTTTGGATAGTACATAGGATTTAGCACAGTAAATACACAATATATATAAGCTGTATAATTTTATTTTTTTTATGGGTCAGGTATAAATTAATTACTGTCCACATGAATTAATAGTGGAGGAACTTGTGTCACTTTTAATTACCGAAAGTACATGCAAATAACAAGAAGGGACAAGTGCAAACAAACCCAAATACATCCATAAATAAAGAAATGAATAACTCATTTGCTTTACCCAAATGCCTTATTTAATTGTTGGTGCGGATCTTTTAATTAGCTTCTTTTTTCTTTTTTAGAAATAGAATTATCTATTTATGGGATTTATTTACATAAGAATATTGGAAAGCTTTGGAATATTCCAACACATCTAATTCTAATTCCACGAGAAATTATCTTGGGCCTTACCCTTACGTGTCATATTGCTGGATCTGGACCATATGGAGCAAACAAAATTAAATGATAGTCAAAATGGTTTCAGAGACGGAGCTCTCAATTTCCCCATTGCCAAATATTATTATGTCACAAGCGTCCCACAGTCCACTCAGTCTAACTAGCATTTATTCTCTCACTCTTGAGACATGGATAGAAAAAAAAAAATGCTTGATTTGCCTGTGAAAACCTTGGATGGGCCGATCCACACTGTATCATACTAAATATGTTGTCAAATCTTGTCCAAGAAAGAATATTTCAAGTCTAATGAAATGAACTTTTGATGCGTACTGCTTAGAGGTAGGCTCATGTATATTTTGACTAGACATGAAAAAAAAATTAAAGGTTTATTTATGTATTTATGTATATGAATAAAAACTGCAACGGTTCACAACATATACGTTTCTTTCTCATAATTACCTTAACACGTGAAACAATCACACACTTTAAACTTAAAATGTCCCGTCATTTTGGGATTAAAAGTATCTCCAACAGCTTCTTCAACAACTTTGAAATGTTAAAATAGGTGAGCCATATCACCAAAACTTCCTCCAGACTTGTCAAACTAAGTCATCAAAGTTGCAACCTTTTCTCTCTCTTAAGGACTAACAAGTTGACCTTGGCTCTTCAAAAAATGTCATTTTTGCTTGGAACAACAAAACCTACTTGAAAATTATAAAAACCTACAATTTTTCTTTTCAAATAATAAATAAATAGACTTTCTTCACATTTTTCATATTTTTTTTCTTTTCACAATATTGCATTAATTAAATAGATATTTAGTCATATACCCATTCTTAGCACTAATAATATAAATCAACCATAGACCATTTAAATTCTATAAATAAACCCAAAAAATGATAGCTGGCCCTATTGAATTTAATTTTTATTATTAAATTATTTTGATGCCCTATTGAGCGTTTTGAATTTTTTATGAGGTTTTGCGGTTGGGTTTGTTTTTAGAAATTGATGACAATTTTGTAATTTATAAAAAGTTAGAAGTCTCTCTGTTATGTTGTAAATAGGCTTTGGGTGTGTTTCTAAAGTCTATTTCATATAGGTTTTTTTATATATATAATTTGGGCTCCTATATTAGGTATAATAGTGAATCTCCCTTAATTATTTTGAAGAGTCTATTGGGGCACAAATTATTAAAGTAGCAAACAAATATTTTCAATTAGCCACATAGGTCAATAAAAGTTGAAGAGTTTAAGTTGCTACTACTTTTGGAGATGCTCTTATTCATGTGTATAATAATATATAAGGAAAACCAAAAATTGTATGAAAATTCTTTATTACATACGGGGTTAGCCCAATTAGTGTGGGCAGTGAGCATATCCTATTGCACTCAAGTTCAAATTTCTTTTCCCCACAAATTATATTAATTTAGGATAGTTTAAAATATTGCTTGTACAACAATTAATTTAAAAAAAACATTTTATCAATAGTTTAAGAAATATATATTTTTAACGTTATTCTGAAAATTGAAGGAAAATAATGAAAATATAATTAAATCCCACGCGAAAAAGGTGATTTTTTTTTAATTAATCACCAATTAGTGAGAGAAATCAATGTATTAGGCCCGTACCTTTATGCAATTGGGCCCCACTTAACATGCCGTAGGGCCTGGAGGAGGAGCCATGCCCATGATAACTCAACCTCATTTAAATATGAGCGAGCGCATAAAAAGAGTAGGGGTGGGCATCAAAACTGGAATACCGAAACCATCCCGAAACCGTGCCAAACCGTGCCAATCTCGTGCCGTCCCGTTTGGTGTTGACGTGTAAACGGATGATACCGTGTCATCCCGTTACTATTTGGCACGACATCGGTTTCACATTTACGATCCCGGTTGGTGTCATACCGTACCAAATAGTATATGAGTTTTATTAATCCTAATTTAATTTCAGTTTTACCCTACTCTAACTCCACATATATTTTGTTTGTTTTGTAAAAGTCTATGTGAGAGATTTCCATTTCTTGCTTTGTAATTTGACATGTCTTGAACTTGAACTCTTGATTGATTGTTTGTTTTGTTTGTTATTAGGCTTGATTTATTGTAAAAGCCTATATGAGATTTGATTTCCATTTCACTTGAACTTTGTATGAGATTTCCATTTCTTGGTTGGTCTTGAATCACGACTCTTGATTGTTTATTTTGTTGTATTACACTTGATTTATGAAAAGTTGCAGATTTTTAACGGTATCAACATTGATACCGAACCATACCGATCCCGCTTGGGGCCGATATGATTTGAACGTGTTTTCAAAAACTCTCATCCCATGTCATCCCATACCGATTCTCCTATTTGAGATTGACACCGGGATTACCTCCATCCCGTGTCATCTCATACCGTGCCCACCCCTAAAAAAGAGTGTGTGCCAAGAGGCCTTAAACAACACATTGGGCTTTCTCTTTCTCTTAAGTGAAACTCAAAACAAGTAACCTCCACCGACACAGAATAGAAGCGAAAGGTTCAAAATCCAAAGCTCATATAAGCAACCGCCTACACCCAATCAAAACAACACACATGTCACAATCCGAAACCAAAATCAAAAAGGGCAAAGAAACATGTTTGAAACTTAGTTGCGGCTTGGGCTGCTTGGGCTGCTTGGGTAGCAGCGATGGCTTGGCCTTGGGCAAGAGCGGCGGCTTGGGCAGCAGCGACAATCGCAACATTCATAGTTGGGTGATGGTCCTGGTTAACTATGCATGCATATTCATCTTATTTATAACTCTCTCTTTGTCTTTCATTTTTTCAATTTTTCAAATTTTCCTTTTTTCTGTTTTATTTTTCCCTTTTCAATTACAGACTAATTATAAGAGTTAAAAACCAAACAACACCTTAGGAAATTAGGGAAAACGTAACAATAATTACATATGTTGATTGTAAGAGTTAAAAACCCCACAACAACTTAGGAAAGTAGGGAAAACACAACAACAATTACATATACTTATGAAAGAGTTAAAAAAACTTAACAACAAGAGAGGGAAAACGCAACAATTCCATATGCTGAAACTCTACCGTCCAACTCCTGCAATAAGGTTTGAGGATACCGACCACGACGGAGTCGACGAAAGTGTTCACGACGAGGCATGATGTGATCTATGGCCGCATTACTCTGCATTGTTTCTCTCAACTCCATGATAGCAAACATTTATAGTTGGATGATGGCAAACCACGCATGCATATTCATCTTATTTATAGCTCTCTCTTTTTTCTTTCATTTTTTTCATTTTTTCCCTTTTTTCAATTTTTCAATTTTTCCTTTTTTATTTTTTTATTTTTATTTTTTTCAATTTACGGGATGATTATAAGAGTTAAAAAACCCAACAACACCTTAGGAAATTAGGAAAAATGTAACAACCATTACATATGTTGATTGTAAGAGTTAAAAACCCAACAACAACATAGAAATTAGGGAAAAGGCAACAACAATTACACATGCTAATTGTAAGAGTTAAATACCTAACAACAACTTATGGATTAGGGAAACGCAACAACAATTACATATGCTGACTATAAGAGTTGAAAAAACTCAACAACAGCTTAGGAAAAACGCAACAATTCCATATACTGAACTTTACCGGCCAACTCCTCCAATAAGGTTTGAGGATGCCGACCACGACGGAGTTGATGAAGACGTTCAAGGCGAGGCATGATGTGATCTATGGCCGCATCACTCTGCATTGTTTCCCTCAACTCCATGATCGCAACATTCATAGTGGGTGATGATTAACCATACATGCATATTCATCTATTATAGAGCTCTCTCTCTCTCTCTCTCTCCTCCTCTCTCTCTCTAGCTCTCTCTCTTTCTTTAATTTTTTCCTTTTGCCCAGTTTTTTCAAATTTTCTTTTTTTTTTTTTTCAATTTTTCAATTTTTCAGTTTTTATTTTCCTATTTTTCAGTTTTATTTTTCCTTTTTTTCAATACGGGCTAATTATAAGAGTTAAAAACCCAACAACAACTTAGGAAATTATGGAAAACGTAACAACAATTATATATGCAGATTGTAAGAGTTAAAAACCCAACAACAACTTAAGGAATTAGGAAAAATGCAACAACAGTACATATACTGATTAGAAGAGTTAAAAAACTCAACAATAGTTTAGGGAAAACGCAACAATTCCATATGCTGAACTCTACCGACCAACTCCTCCAATAAGGTTTAAGAATACCGACCACGACGGAAGCGTTCATGACAAGGCATGATGTGATCCATGAGCGTATCACTCTATATTATTTTCCTCAACTCCATGAGGATGGCAGAGTAAACAAGTCCCGTGAAGTTGACTGGTAACTATTTCCAGGAATGGTTTTCGGAGACATTAAAGAAACTTCTCTCTGGCGGAACGGCAGCAACGGCAGCGGCGGCTTGGTCTTGGGCAAGAGCGGCGGCTCGAGCAGCAACGACAATCGCAACAATCATAGTTGGGTGATGGTTAACCATGCGTGCATATTCATCTTATTTATAGCACACTTTTTTTATTTATTATTATTTTTTTTTCAATTTTTCAATTTTTTCTTTTATCTGTTTTTATTTTTATTTTTTTCAATTACAGGCTTATTATAAGAGTTAAAAACCAACAATAATTATGTGATGATTATAAGAGTTAAAAAACCGAACAACACCTTAGGAAATTAAAGAAACCATAACAACAATTACATATGCTGATTGTAAGAGTTAAAAAACCCAACAATAACTTAGGAACTTAGGAAAATGCAAGAACAATTACATATGATGATTGCAACAGTTAAATACCCAACAACAACTATGGAATTAGGGAAAAGGCAACAACAATTACATATGTTGATTGTAAGAGTTGAAAAAACTTAACAACAGCTTAAGAAAAACGCAACAATTTCATATACTGAACTCTACCGGCCAACTCCTCCAATAAGGTTTGAGGATACTGACCAAAACTAAGTTGATGAAAAGTGTTCAAGGCGAGGCATGATGTGATCTATGGCCGCATCACTCTGCATTGTTTCTCTCAACTTCATAATCGCAACATTCATAGTTGGGTGATGGTTAACCACGCATGCATATTTCATCTTATCTATAGCTCTTTCTTTTTTCTTTCTTTTTTCCTTTTTCCCATTTTTTTCAATTTTCAATTTTTCCTTTTTTCTGTTTGTATTTTTCCTTTTTCAATTATGGGCTAATTATAAGAGTAAAAATCCATAAACAATTATGAGATGATTATAAAAGTTAAAAACCCAACAACACCTTAGGAAATTATGGAAAACGCAACAACAATTACCTAACAACAACTTAGGAAATTAGGAAAAGCACAACAACAATTACATATATTGATTGTAAGAATTGAAAAAACTCAACAACAGCTTAGGCAAAACGCAAACAATTCCATATGCTTATTTATAAGAGTTAAAAATCCAACAACAATTTTTCCTTTTTTTGTTTTTGTTTTCATTTTTTCAATTACTTACGGACTGATTATTAGAGTTAAAAATGCAACAACAATTATGGGAAGATTATTAGAGTTAAATACCCAACAACAAGTGGAAATTAGGGAAAATGTAAACACAATTACATATGCTGATTGTAAGAGTTAAAAACCCAATAACAACTTAGTTAAAACCCAATAGCAGTTGCCGCAGTGACAATCGCAACATTCATAATTGGGTGATGGTTTAATCATGCATGCATATTCATTTTATTATAGCTCTCTCTTTTTCTTTCATTTTTTCCTCTCTCTTTTTTTCAATTTTCAATTTTTCAATTTTTCAATTTTTCAATTTTTCCATTTTTCAGTTTTTCAGTTTTCTTTTTCTTTTTTCAAATTTTAATTTTATGATTGTGTTTGAAGAAATGATTCATCATTGAACTTAGAGGTCTTGCTTGAAGAAATGAATGTGTGTTTGGATTGTTGGACATAAGTCTTTATGTTGTTTTGTCTGAAACAATGTTTCCAATAACGTTTCAACCATTAAATTTGTGCTTTGCAATTTTCAAGTTTAGTGCATGCCTTGCCCAATGTTAGAATTGTGTTGCTTGCTAAGGCCGCCAGTGGGCAATTTTTGTCATTGTTTGGCTCTAAATTTTTAGCTTTGCTAGCTTTTGCAAATAGTCTAGCTCTCCAATACTATATACCACTGAAATTGAACTTCTAAGATATGTGTCTCAAGGAATGGTAGACGGAATGTAATCTTAGTTTTTACTTCCTTTCTTGTCTTGTGGCCTGGGTTATGGTGCATTTCTTTCATTAGTTGTCACCTCCAAATGAGTAGTACTAGCTACCTAAGCTACTAAGCTACTAAGCTATAGATCATTAGTCTACATATCAACTCATGTTAATTTAGTCCAAGTTTTTAATCAAATCAAAGTGTGAGAGGTTCGGCTTTTCCCTTGGCTGCCTCAAACTTTGTTTGTCTTTTTCCGATTCTTAACGAGAAATATTTTTATCTTGATGAGCAAGACAACACCATTGTATTCGGAAATAAATAAATAAAGAAATTACAATTAAATTTGATCATGTCAATGCCCTATATATGACTTTTTTTAGATATACAAAAAAATATGTAAAAAAATAATGAAAACCCCTTGTGGGTTTTTTTAAATATAATTTTTTGGGTCGAAAATACTCATGTAAAAATTAGAATGACGTGTTACATATAAAATCATATAAAATAAAGAAGTATTTATTCAAAAACCCATTTTAGCATGACATATTATACAAAAACTCATATAGAGCCTATTGGAGAAAAACATAAAACTAGCCACTTGTCGTTTTCGAATTGGTTCCTAAGGTTGATTTAGGAGGGCTACAATTAAGGGTTTGGGTTCTATTTTGGGGATATTTGGGTTTTTCGTCCTTTTGACAAATTGTGATGGAAGAGTTTGAGTTCCGTTGGGTGGTGATGCTAATACCGTAATTCTCCTATGTTGCTCTCAACTCATCCTCCATTCCTCTTAGTCTTCTAAGTAACCCATGCATGATTTCCTTTCCTTATGGACATGTTTCATTCTCCACCCAATGAAGAAAACAAAAAATGCATCCCCTTTTTGGTGTTCTACAATTAAAACAACACCAAACAATAATTTCATATCCAACACAAATCATATTTTTACTTTAGCCAACATACTGGAAATACTAAAATTGACTTGATTATTGCAACATGCCTCAAAACCTTCTTCTAGGATTTAGATTCGTCCACGAAGTCTGGCATTTGATTTCAGACCCACAAGTTACGATAGTTGCGATTTGAATTTGTCGAGATCTCCGACATTTTACCTTAAGGTGCAAATTGGGATATTGAGCTCGCTTAGGTTTTTTCATTTGGGATTTCTAACAACTTAGGGAGGGAAGTTGACTTGGTCAGCTTAAAAGACTCTTGAACTCGAAATGACGCTTTTAGCCATAATTTTGACGAACAAATTAACAGACTAGGACGATATGACCTAATTAAAACTACTTGTCAAGTTAACGGATGTAATTGTCTTAATAAAAAAAACAAGTTGCAAGACCTAATTGAAACTCGAGGCAAAGTTAAAAAACCATTTTGTATAATGTGTTAGGTTAAAATGGCTTATTTGTGGAAATACCTAAATAAAACGTCCTTCAATAACAAACCAGACCCAAAACATAGAACAAGAGGCCCCATAGAGAGAGAGAGAGAGAGAGAGGAGGAGAGAGAGGAGAGAGAGGAGAGAGAGCTCACAGAGGGAGAGGAACAACCGGAGCTTCGTGTCTTCTTCTTGCTATACCCGCAATGAATCGGCTCGTCATGGACTTTGCCACCGGCAGTCCAGTTGCTGTTGTAAGTTTGCAAAACGTGTCTTGGTTGATCGATACTATGTTGTTGTGCGAAAATTTTGTCTGTGTTGAGAGGCAATGGGGACATTGGAAGAGGGTTTGTTTGTGGCGGTGGTGCGAGACTCAAAAACATTATTTTATCATTTGGGTTCTCGGGGAAAATTTCAATCCGGTGGGTATGAAAAAGGAAAAATTGGAAAGAATGAAGAAAGAAGATGCGTCCCAAAAAAGCAGAAGCAACATTGGTTTCTTTTACAATATACCCATACCATAACCCAAAAAACTTGTAGATGCGTCCATGAACCAGACGTAAAGTAACATTGATTGTTTTTCACAATATAATCATACCATAACCCAAAAAGAAAATTTATAACTTTTATTTACCTATGAAAAAAAGAAATTCATGTTGTTAGTGGTGGCAAAAGCTCATAGTGTATCAACCAAGCTTCAAATTCACTGAGTAGTCGACTATGCTAGGGGTGGAACCAGAGCACCCTGGCTATCATCAGGACTGGAGCCAGAGGAAGCGCCACATGTGGATGAAGAGCAAGATGAAAATGAGGAAATTGCATGGCAAACAGAGGAAACTACCAAACACCATGGAGGTCTGTCCATGGAGTTGGTGGAAGAGAAAGAGCGGGAAGCGAGTGAATGTATACTTTGATTGTTCGACTACAATGCCCCATGTATAAACCTTCCCCATTTTATTGGAGTGAAAATTTTCTTTGAATCTTTTGATGTCAAAATTTTAGAACATAAGTTTTCTTTAATTTTGCTCATCCATAAAATCTTTATATATTTTCTGTTAGAGCTATATGTCTTAACCATGTTATTTTAAACTGATGCAGCCTTCTCCATCAACCTTAGATGGGGTATTTCATTGCACGTTTGACTGCATAAATAGACTCTTTGTAATGGTTCGACCTTGAAACATGGCTATTGGTGGTGAGTCTTGGGAATGGGAACTGAAATTTCCTTTTGTACAGGCAAATGCTATATTGTATGCAATTTTGTAATACTAATGCAAAAATGAATCAAAGCCCGGCCCAATCCATAGATATGGACGGGCCGGGTAACCTGTTTAATGGTAGGCCTAAATTAAAGGTTTAAAACCCATTGCCTAGCCCCAACCAATCCATTTAGGCCCATTGTGATCCAACCTAGCTCTCTAAGGCTGACCAAACCCGCAAATATTATAAATTAGATCTATTCAATATTCTACAAATATTTCAGGTATGTTAATATGTATTATATTAATTAATTAATTAATAATGTTTTAATATGTATCCTTATAATACATTTAAATATAATGATTAGTATGTGAAAACATTTGGGAAAAGTTACAAACAAGCCACTCACTTGTGCCATTTGAATTTGAATACAATTAGAATTTGAATGTTATATGAAGCGAATGCTAAAAGGAATTGGTCGACAAAAATAAAAATAAAATGAATAAATTGACAATAAGACAAAATAATGACTATATAGTTCAGTGTAGTCTAATTTGTCTACGTAAGCTCGAAAGGGCGGCCCGTGCTGGGCGGGCTTCAGTTGGGGTCGTGGGTACATAATTTTCGTTTCTCGTTGAGAATTTAGGCACTGAAGAAAACATTCAAGATGTTAGATCATGATGTGAAATACAAGAGTTTTTGGGTACAAGGTATGCGTACTTGCATACTGGCTTAAAGAAAATTTGGTCAAAACTTTGTAATTACATTTAATGTGTTTTTATTTTATTTTTGATTCAAGTTCTCAAACAATGGAGGTAAGCGTGCAAACTCATGTTTCCAGTATGATTTTTCTCATTCAAGATTCGATCACCAGTGAAGAACAAATTGGTGCAAATGGAAGAATCAGTAAGGGAATCGCTTAACAAGATTCGGACACATAAAGTATCCCTCTTCTTCCAGTAGGAGCCAAAACAAATAGGCCATTACTAAAACTAGAAAGAAAAGAAAAAAAACAATGATGCAACTCGGGTCGTTACGTTACCCGAAAGCCCAATTTCTCTTTCTCCTTATTTTGCTCTCCCCTCCTTTCTTTGTTTCTGATCAATTCCTGCCCAGAACTTGAAGAATGGGAAAATGTCGACCTGCAATTGTGGCCAAACCGTCTCGTATCGTCGAATAGAGCGGTTGATGGAAACGGGTGTTTGGGACGAGGTCCCTCAGCTATAGGGTTTGTGGCATTGCGAGCTTCAGCTGGAAGCTCCTCCAATTGCATTAAAAGGCATGGAAAGCCTAAAGGTAATTTAATCTTAATTTTCCATCCTAGGGTTCAAAGTATGAACTTGTACTGTATTTCCACCTTGGATTCTAGCTCTTGTGAAAATGTAGCTTATAGAGGAATTGTGTTAGAATAAGGAGCTTTTTAGGGGGTGGCTGGATTTATTACTTTTGTAATAAGCACATCTTGAAAGTTGAAATGCAAATTGCTCAGTAGCTAGATAGATGGCTTCTCATGCAACTGCTAATATTTACATTACTTAGTTGTTCCATACTCAATGTATACTTATTTTTCACACTCATGTATTCTTCTAAATTCTGTATTGTTATTGTTGCTAAGGACTAGAAAGCACAGGAGGTGTTTTTGGTTTCTCTCAACATGAATTTTACAACATAAATAATCAACTAATTTAAGTTCCAATGCAATTATTAAGGGTCTGTTGGTATCTTACTTGGATTCAATTTTATAAACTCAAAATAAATTTTAAGTCCAAAGCCACAAAATCTGATTCGTAACTTGTGGTGCCTCTAGCATTTTCCTATTTGTATATGGCGATGAGCAAGACAACACCATTATATTCGGGAAAAAAAGAAAAAAAATAAATTACAACTAAGTTTGATCATGTCAACGCCCTTTATATGACTATTTTTTTAATTAAAAAAAGTTGAAAAATAATGAAAACCCCATTGTGTTTTATTTTTAAATATTTTTTTTTTTTATGAATACAAGTATAACGAAAATTAAGGGTATATAAAGTAAAAAAAGAAAAGAAAAAAAAAGAAGAAGAAGAAATCAGCAAAGTCTAAGAACAGTAGGAAAGGATGACTTCATTTAGAATTTTAGATTGAGATTCCAGAAGAGATCTGACTCCCAATTAATTAATAGATTCGAGATTCTTTAAAGGAAAAAGCTAAAATTTGTAACTCAAGGCAGCGTAATTTCCAAGAAATTATTAAACATATTGAAACTTGAAAATAGCGATTTAAATTGACAAAGATGAGTGCACCAACAAGATGGAGAAAGTGGCAACAGTGCAAATTGAATCTTTACCATATAGAATTTTACCATCAAGATGCGTACGTATCCTAACAGCTTTTGTATTTTGTATTTTTCAAAGTTCAATCAAACTGTAGTTTCCCAAATAGGAAGTGCAGAGAAACTTGTTTGAAACTAGCTAAAAGAAGAAAAAATACTTAGCTAAAAGAAAAAAGGGAAACAAAATCACAGCGGCACCAAACAGGGCAATGATTAAGGATTTGGGAAATCTAAATTCCAAAAGAACACCAAAATTCCATGTTTGGACTTCAAAAGAGCTCTATATAAGAGCAGCCAAAAAACTTATTTCATTACCCAAAAAAAAACAAAGAGAAAGAAATCAGGTTCTAAGATAATCGTGCCGTCAATATAGAGACTCTTCGTTTCACCCCAAAGCTTTTTTTTCCTCTCTCGAATTTTTTGGCTATGGAGGCGTCACAGCCCAGGGAATCCAAGCGCAACTCAATCGGTGGTGGAAGAGGAGTTGGTGAAGTGCTACTGCTGAGGTTGACAGAGGAATGCACGCCGGAGTACATAGCTAAGGTGAAGGAGCAGCATCAGGCCTTTGGATTTGCGGACTTTTGTGTGGAGGCCATCAAGGAAGAGAACTCGAGGTCGGAAAGGGTCCTCAGCGACGAGGAGGCGATGAGAACAGCACGCCAGTTCCGTGAGGAGTTTCGTTTGTCGAGCCCTCCGACAAAGTCTGCTGAGGAATTGATATCGGCCGATGAAGCAGCTTTGCGACGGACTCTGAACTCCCCGAAAAAAGAGGGGTTGGGTTGCCAACCTGCTCTTTTGAGGTCGAAGAGCTGCTTTGCTCCGGTGGTGAAAGGAAGTAGTTGATTCAAAAAAATTAATAATGATTGGTAGTAGTAGCTAGAACATAGTGGTGGTAAGTTAGTGGAAATTGGGTTTAACTAATCAATTAGGTTTTTTATAAAACCTTTTTAATTAGTTTGATTAGCTAGTTTTTGATCAATGGAGTGGGGGCTAATTCTCTTATTTGACGTTGTGATTGAGGGGATGGTTGGTTGAAGACCACTTTTTGTTCATTGACATCAATCTAAATGTACAAGTTTCTTTCTTCTTATAATAGTTATTTTTGATTTGAAGTTTTGTTTACAATACATCCTTGTGTTGTGTTTCTTTGGCATATTTTCTCTCAATCGGGTTTTGGCTATTAAACTTGAAGATGTTCTTGTTTTTGGTAAGCACAAGACTAAGAGTGTGTGCCTTAGTAGGCCAGCACACACACACACTGCTACACTTGATGAGCAAGCTAAGCAATATGAATGTTTCTTTTATGCGTATTCTTTGAATGTTTCTGGCTTCAGACGTGTCCCAGTCCCATTGATGTAGAAAATCAATTTAGATTGAACAAATTAATGAATCAAACTCAAACATTGACAATTTGACATTATTCAAGTGTGTGTTTGTATATAAACAAGATTCCTCGTTACTCGATTCCATCAGTTGCAAAGCAGAACCTTGAGGAATTTCAAAAAATGGTCAAAAAATGGTCAAGATTCCTCTCTGACTTCTATGCCTCTCATTCTTACTACAACTCTGGGCTCGTTCTGCACAAAAGAAAATCCCCTTCCTAGATGTTGTTGTCACAGCTTCTGCAGGTTACCTCTCTTCCCTATCAATAGTTTACATGGGTATTATTGTAAAAAAGCAATAAAACAAATAAACAGAATTAAAAAGCAACTTAAAAACTCTGCACCATCTTGCAGTTCCTTCCAGTTTTTTTTTCTGTTCATTAACCTCTTCTCTTCTCCACTTTTCAGTCCCATTCCCATACTTTCTAATCTTCTTTGTGCAGAGCATCATAAATGGTAAGAATCCGCCTCTCTCTCTCTCTCTCTCTCTCTCACTGCTCTAATGCTCTAATTTTGGTTACTAATACAATTTCTTTGATTATTTATGCTCTTTCTATTTACTGTTGTACCAGGTGTTCTATTTGCAGCCTTAATATATCTCCAGCAGCCAGCAGTTGTGGCCTTCCTCAGTAGTTTCTCCGTTCAGGCAGTCTTATTCACTCTCAAGGTTATGAAATCACCACAGACTATTCATGAAATTTTCATTTGAATCATCAATGCTTTTGTTTTTCCTTCAGTATTTTGATATAGGGAGTTTGGTTGTCCTAAGCCCAACTGAAGCTCTTGGAGGAAGAATGTCAATGTTGCAAAAGAAAAACCGCGCGCCAAGTCTTTGATGTGAAATTGCTTCGCCCAAGGCGAATTAGGGTACGGAACCAAGTAATGGAGCGGCAATGTTTACCGTCTGCAGTACATCTTTACTATCTTTGATTCATTTCAATTGAATTACATTTTCGACTTTATTTTATAAAATACTAGCATCGCACGTGTTTCTGCACTTGCAAGAGGCTTTTTTAAAAAAATTAAAATTTATTTTAGAATTAAAAAAGATAATGGGTAGTTATGTTCCATAAAAATAGGCCATTATCTAATTTTTCTTTAATTTTAATTTTTTTTTAATATGAAAAAGTGTGAAATTACCATATTATCCTCATTTAATTAATAATTTCAATTCTTAAAGTTTGCATTAACTAATGGCATTTTTTGATATTTTAAATGTTTCACCATTCTCTGCCTTTTGCTTTATATATATATACTCATTCTTAGCATTAGTGATATAGATAAATTCTACAACATTTAATTTTGAGAGTATTTTTGCTCATCTTTAACCTAATGTGTACTATCACCATCATTATCAACACTTGACACGTGTCTATAGACACAATCATAGTTTCATAAATACAACTATGGTTATGTCAATGGACACGTGTCAAGTAGTAAGTAGGGTGGTGAGTTTACACTTTTGGTTAAAATGGTGAACAAAAATATATAAACAAACCATATTGTAAAAAAACCAAAAAAGGACAGGTGGTTCTAGTGAAGGAATTTTGATTATTAACATTACTGGAATGTCATATTGAGTGTTTGGTTTTTTTATTTATAAGGTTTTGGTTAGGAGTGGGCTTGTTTCAAGAAATCGATAGCCAGTTTTGTAATTTATAGGAAGTTCGAAGCCTCGGTGTGATTCTGTAAAGGGTTGTGGGGTGTTTATAAAGTCTATTTTCATGTAGGTTTTTTTTATATATAATTTGAGCACCTATATTGGTGATAATAGTAATCTCCCTTATTTTATGGTAGGCCCATCAATCAATAAATAAATTATCTATACAGGAAACCAAATAAAATTTTATGGTTATTTTTATAGAATAAATTAAACTTAATAATGAAACAAATCTATATATATAAAGTAAAATGCATGAGACTGATGCATGAAACATTCAAAATTACAAAAAAGGCCTCTTGGTTTAATGCAAACATGAAGAATTGACAATGATAAGGAAAGGAGGAGAAGATGGTAAATTCACACTTTTTCATATTTAAAAAAATTAAAATTAAAAGAAAAATAAGATAATGGCCTATTTTTATGGAACACAACTACTTATTATCTTTTTTTATTTCTAAAATAAATTTTAATTTTTTTTAAAAAAACCTCTTGCAGGTGCGGAAGCGCGTGTAGAGAATTTAGTAAAAAATTATGCAATTTGCCAAAATTATAGTTTGTTCAAATATTTACCAACAACCAGTCAAAATCAGCTTTCATAATTGGTTTTCCATTACATCGTCCAACTGTTAAATTTCGATTCAAACGACGCTTAGCTGGCCCATATCTTCTAAATTCCAAACTAACCCTTCCAAACACTGTTATTCCAAATGAACCAAGACCAATAAACAGACCACAGATACAAAGCCCCACAAGATTCCAACGAGACAAAACCGTAATAACAGAAACTTCCGAGGGCATTTCCTAAACCCACACATCACCATCGTACCAAACAAAGTAGTTGTACTACACACACCAATGGATCAAAAATTCATAAACAAGCGATAGAAAAATCGAAAAAAATAGGAAAAAATAATCAATTTTCTTTCTCACCGGTCTTCGCAAGTCTTCTTCTCCAAACTCCATCGTCCCCAAAATCGAAGCGAAGATGATGCACATGACCTTCTACTGGAGCAAGGACGTGACAATCCTGATCGACTCTTGGCGGACCACTTCATGGACGAGTTACTCCCTCACGCTAATCGCCTGCCTCATCGTCTCGGCCTTCTACCAGTACCTCGAGGACCTTCGCGTGCGGCTCAAGACCGCATCGTCTTCGGCCGCAAAAGCCTCTTCGCCGGCGCCGATCCAAACTCCGCTGCTCGGTGAGAAGCTCGGCGGCGCCGGAGGGAGGTTCTCGGCGGCTCGGCTTGGTGGAGCCGTGCTTTTCGGGGTGAACGCGGCGATCGGGTACCTGCTGATGCTGGCGGTCATGTCGTTTAACGGAGGCGTGTTTGTGGCTATCGTTGTGGGGCTCGCGATTGGCTACTTGGCGTTTAGGAGCGGGGACGATGACGTGGCGGCAACTGTGGTTGATAATCCTTGCGCTTGTGCTTAAATTTAGATTGTTTAGATTTTAGATATGATCAAAAGCTTGCAATTTGCTTCACCTATTTGCCGTTTTCTCTATGAATCTGTAATGTAATTTTCTTACTATATAAAATCTGAATGGTTGTGATTTGTGCTTAATTTCTAAGCAGAAGGAGCACTTTGGTCAAAATTATTGTGGTAAAAATGGTAAATACCAGAGTCAGGACAGTAAATTGTGAAGCCTGACGGCAGGCGCAAGAGGAAAGTATTCGGCGGGAACCCTGCCATTAGGTACTTGCTGGTGCCAGTGACGGTGGCGTTTAGTGGAAGAGGCGAGCTTGTGGCTGTCGTTTTGGCGCTGGCGCGTCGGACTTCTGCTTGGTGTTTAGGGCGGAAATGAAATGAGGATTGTTTAGATACGACGAAGGTTGCATTGTCGTTTTGGATAACACTAGGGAAGAAGCCCGGACAGAAACTATGGCGCAACAAGTTTGGGCCTGGCCTTGTAAGGCATTTCATATTCTAAAATTAGGAAAAAAATTCAAGTACATAACTATGAAAAATTGGAACGAAATAAAATGCCTAGACAAAGACCATTCCAACTCTTTCTCTATAGGTAAAATTGTACAGCTTAATGGGTCAATATTTGCACAATCACAGCTTCTACACAAGATTCTTCTACTTGAAACAACCCTCTATGGACACATCTATCACAAAACAATTTCAATCAATCTCATTATGGAACAAGTAGAGTTTGAAGATGTTAGTCGTGTTCGAATCACCAGAGAGAAATGAGTGCAGTTGACTTTGCATCGATGTACGTCGATGTGTTCCTCTTTCATTTCTTAATTCTGTCCAGGTCAAATTTTAATGAGAAAATGTTGAAAATTTTGGCAGGTGCAGATAAAAAATGTCCCACTTGCTAGTGCTGATCTTCAATTTTCAGTGCCACTAGTTCACTCTCTTGCTGTTGGTTTCTAAACCTTGAACTGTTTGGGAACCATCTTTGAAGTCTGTCTGGCCAAAACCTAATAATTTCCAAACACAACCATTCATTCAGGAATAATGCATCATTTTGAACAAGAGTGATGACAATAAAATCAAATATTGCCTACTGCCCTTGAGACATAGACAATGGAAAGGAAAAAAAAAGCAATTGAGACTTACAGATCCAACCTTTCATATATTGCCCGTCGCACTGAGGAGTTCAAGCCATAGGCTATTGAGTTGAACAGGCCCTATATTCATCAGGATAAGCCATAAATTAGTAAATTAGACAGCATTAAGTTACAAACAATGCTCTTGGAATAATAAATTGCCCATTATACAAACCAAAAAATTACCATAAGTGCAGATGTCCCGACATCAAGAAGTGAGAGCCAAAATATTTTATGACCTGGTTCAATAAAGTCATGAATGCGGTTGATTGTGCCAAAAGCCCATGCTCCTATCAGGATGAGGGGATAGTATCCCCACCGGTTTAAAGCCTGTTGAATGGAAACAATAAGAAATAATTCAGAGGAAGCATTGCAGATACAATAAATTTTTTTTGGGAGAAACCATTGCAGGTACATTTAAATGATATAGCATACAAATAATTCACACATGAATCATGGGACCGCTAATAACAAAAACTAAAGAAACATCAATAAATATCCATTTCGCATATTCATTCCCTCATTTCTATGCCTATATATTTGGGAACTGGGTCTGAGTCTGACCCTAGGAAACCAGTTGCAAGACAGTATACCTTCATTTCTGCTCTGGCATCAGATTGATAAGTCCGGTCTGACATGCCGACTGCCATCTATAATTTTCAAAGCCGAACTATGATCTCAATAAGTGTAAACTAAAGTGAGTTCAAATTATTTGGCTGAAAAAATAAATGATAATGGGAATACATACTCGTCTTGCATTCTTCAGCATGCTTATCACTTGAAAGTACGTAAAACCGTTGTAAAGAATTGCACCCCAGAGTGGCATATAAAATGTTATAAAGTGAATTGCCTGTAAGAATGGGTGGAAAAATTAGAGTACAGTGATGAAAACTCAGTTACATCAGGCAGCTATAGAACTCCAATTAGGCCAACAGTGCAACAATGACTTAAGGATGCTTAAAATTGCAAGGTATTCTATAAATGAACTGTTGGTTTCACATGACAGGTTTGTAAAGCTAAAGCTTATTTTTGTATCTACTAGTAGTACATGTTAAGAATTAATGAAATTCAACTATTAGGAAGCAGAGAACTCTGACACATATTCAGGAGTAACATAGGTCCAATTGTAGATATCATTGTGCATGTGATGATTAGCATGAGTAGGGCATAGATTTTACTCCATTAACATTGATTTTTACATGTTTAATCTACACTTGTGGTATCTGGCCAAAAAGATTTACATTTGTGGTATCAATGACAGCAGCTTCAACATTAAAAATATTCTCCCAGACATCATCAAGAATTCCTCCCAACCAATGAGGTTCAAGGAGTTGTAATTTGTAAAGCCAACTAATTGCAGAAGTAACTCTAGAAATTCCCAGAGTCTGGAATGGAAAGCAAAAACATACAGTCTTCAGACAACATTCTTGCAGCCAATAGGTACTGTGCACTTACCTTTCCAGTACGCCCTGATTGTGACCAACACCATGTTCCAAGGTGGCTATGGTTATTACCAATAGAGCGCACCACAGTCATAACTAGTGAAGTCCCTGTGAAAACAAAAAGAAAATAGAAGCACATGAACCGTAATGAGCTTCACAGTTTAAATATAACAACTAA
>BJCG01000824.1:0-45667 GCA_005406145.1 Prunus yedoensis
GGGCGTGCAGCATCCTTGCCCACTTGCTATGTCATGCTTAGGTAGAAAATATTCTTCTTATAAATGGTACTTATAGACTCAATTCTTCCTTGGAGGCTCTCTCCACCCACCTCCCATTCCCAAAAATCATATAGAAGAAGTTGCAAGTTACTGATTGTTCAGGTTGTTTCGTTAAAATTGTAATTCCTAAGCTTTTAGGCACAAATGTATGTGATGCCTTCATTCTTCATTGCAGGCGATGATGTGGTCGCATATGGACATGGAGAGAAATCCGCACAGGTCTTAAGTTCAGCAGGATTTCGAAATCTAATGTTTAGAACATACAATGGGTATGTGATTCTACCTTCATTCAGGACTTACATTTTGTTCTTTTCAAAATCAATTTAAAAAATGCATGGTTATGCAGGCTAGGGCACTATACAATCCCTGAAGGACTGATGACGTCTGTACTTGGTTAACTGCAAGTTTGGGGCTAGAGGGATCCCGATCATACTAGCGGAAAAGATCGGTGAATGGCAAGGTGACACGGGGAATGCAAATGAGGAGATTATTATAAAAGACGATTAGAAGAGGCATACTAGAATAGGTTGTGGTATGGGGTATACATACGGTAGTGGCATTTCTTATAGCTTCTATTGCCTTATATTCTCTCCCTTCTCCTTTTTCTGTTGCTTTCTTTTTCTTCAAATAACGTCCTAGTCTCACTCTTGTAATTGGGCGCTGGTTGCTATGAGATTTGTATGGGCGCTCTCGGTTCGGGTGGGGCATGGGAGCTAGATAGTCTCTTTCTCCGCATCCACGAAATTTTGTTGTTTTGATAATAAAGCGAATGAATATATTTCTCCGTTCATCACCCTAGCATTGGAATTGGTTGTTGGTGCATGTAAACTGGAAGATGATGAAAGTTTCAGCCTTCACACTTCTATACAGTTTCAGCCTTCAACACAAGTGCGTTATTTTTAAAAGCCAATTAGTGTGGTGGTAAGTTGGGCCTAAAGTTTACATATATGTTATTTTGCTTGGTCCATAGGCCTGGATTAACCGATGGATTCTCCAGATCCATAAGACTAGCCTGGATTACCACTCAAATTAACCCTTCCCAGCCCTCAAGTCCACAACCCAAATCTATTTGAATATCAAGAGCAATTCCCTCCAAATTACAGAAACGGTAACTAAAAGCAAGAGCAAAACACAAACTATATGGTTTACAAGCCACTTCTAGCTAAAACACAGTGTCTCATTCTTCCCTTTTCCAACCTAAACACGTTCTCCCTAATTTTAGTAGTTTTTAAGAGGAAAAAGAAAAAGAAATGTAATAACGTCGAACCGATCATATCAAAGTATAAGAGATCCTAATAATTGATGAGGACCAAAGTATTTATTGAATAAAGCATAAGTTATACTATAAGATTGTCATTTGCTTGCCCATTGATACATATTTAATAATGGCGAGTCAGCTGATCTGATATACAGGATAGTGGCAACACAGTGGAGGGGGAAGCAACGACTATAATCCAATAACCATTAAAATGTTCCCGAACTTAAATTACAAAATTTTAAAAAAATAAAAAATAAAAATTTTTCCCAGAATTGGGACAATTTCAGAGTAGCCATAGCCTCTAACTATAGAGGATTTAACCCAATTGAACAATTGGAAGATTCAATGTAACAACAGAGAAATGCTAATCATGAGAAAGAAGATGACAATGTTGTGTTTCCAATTTTCTGCATTACCTTCAGAAATTCAGCCACTTGGTACACCCACCTATATACCAATAAATGACGACTGTGATCAATATTTATACATATACGGAATAAAATTATATATGATATCTTAAGACGTTTCCATATTCAAACCTGACAATGATTCAACCCACATAACGTTTCAACAAATGTTCTCTGGGCCCAAGTGCGAAAAGTAAACACCACAGTGACACCTTGAAGTAAACTGAAACAAGAAACATGTGAAGATTAGCATTATTGATGACAACTTTAGAACTATGTATTAGCAGCATGTGTTAGAATGATGAGGACTCACCGTGGACTCCATAAATGTCGATCATTTCTTTCTACCCTTATCTTGAAGATTACTCATGTTCTGAATGATACTACCGCCTTTGGAACCAATACAAGGGGTAAGGGGTGGGAACGAAGGGACAGCCTTCAATATGAACTTGCGGCCACTTTTCAAGGCCCCTGAAGAGCTTGCACCAAGCTCGTGATTGTGGCTGTGAGGAGGAGAAACCCGCTTCTTATTGGGGGAACTTACTTTCAATGACCTAATCGGAGTAGAAGTGTCCTTCAGTATCTCAGGGGTGTCATCTTGCAGAATGTCATAAAGTCCATTTTCAAACTCAAGACCTTGGAAAGATTTCGTCCCACCTAACCGAGTCATTGGGGTGACTGGTGAACTACGCCTATGAAGAGAACTATCGGATGACAGACCGTGACTTCCAGGGCACAGCTGAACTTGTGAAGCATTTGTCCAGTCACTTGTTTTGGATGATGTTGAAGACGCCATGGCCATTGAGCAAAGATCTGACATTGGAGTAATATGGCATATAGTGGGGGCTGCATCGCATCTTGGTGAAAAAGTGTCCACTATTCCAATGTTATCATAATCCACACGCCAATTGTAAGAACCTAAATCTGATAATTCTTTACTTGTTTCCAGAAGAATGTCACTGCTCTCTGAATGTCTCAGAGGGGATCTTGTAGATTTTTCATAAGATGATATGATGGTAAGATCGGATTCGGGTGATGGAAGGTAACTTGTAGGAAGGCACGGGGATTTCGGTACGTTATTTGCATGGCTAGACAAAAAATAAAATGAACAATAAAGAATTAATCAGGGATCAGATTATGATTTAGCATTTCAGGATAATTGGGACTTTTTTGAAACAAAGGAAAATTGGGACTACAAAGTCAACGAATCTTACTCTGAGCACTGAAATGATGGCGCCAATGGAGTGAGGTTGTGAGAATCGTACAACTCAGCAGACAAAATATCTTTCTTTGTTGCCACCATTTCCAGCTTCTCATCAAATGTGCTCTCTATTCTGTCACTAACATTGTCTTTACCCACACCATGCTCTATTGGAATATACTCTATAGAAAAGGAGATTGATTTACAGTGTTAAGTTACAAATAGAGATTTAATTGATAATCTTTTTCAGGCGATTTTTCTAGTTTACTTTCACAAGCCCATCTTTTTGAGGCATTAGAGATACAAGTGACTTCTAAAATATAAGTACATCATATACTATATTCTTTTGTCAGACAATTTTCCATGTTTTGTTTCTAGATTGTCTATCAAGACGATGATCAAGTGAAATCGTGTTTTAACAAATTGACAACAACAGACCAGACTATCTGGCAAGAAGACACTATTCTAAAGTTCTATATAGTATGAATCGATATCTTTGTTGTCCCTAGTACAAAGGGTAAAGCTACAAACTTTATCACGTGGAATTAAGAAACACATTTTCTTGGTTTAGAGTCTTACCTCCCTTCCTGCCATAAACATTTTTACATCCATCACACCGGCATCCACTGGAGCATCCAACATTTGCCTTTAAAATGAAGCAACTCAAGAGTTTAGGATGAATTGAAAAAGAAAAGATCAGAAACACTGTGGCATAGAAATATAGAAACAAAATTCAAGAGACCTGATAGCATTCACAATATTTTTTAAGACACATTGACTTTTTGCAATTGCACCCTCTTTTGTGTCTTGCCGAGGATGGCGTGAATTGAATTTCTTCTTCCTGTCATGAGCAAATACAATCATCAAGTTTCTAAAGAAAGGTATACAATCAGTAATTATATTGAAAGGGTTTAGTACCACAATATTTTTGGAAACTTACATGCTGTACAATCTTGGGAGCAAATGCAAGTGGATTACGGGATTCAATATGTTGCCTTGTCTCAAGTACTGTATCTTCATAATCGGTTATATTGAAGCATCCTTGGCAAGCACAAGATTCGGCACAATAGACTCCAGCAGCAAAACAATCACAATAACTGCACAGAAATGTATTAAATGTGAAATAAATACACTTATGAATTTCCTAGGACACAAAGGAGATCAACTTACAGTTTCAAGCATTTGGTCTTCTTACAGTTGCAACGTTTGGTACCATCAGTATCTTTACTGCTTGATGTTTTTTTCCTGTAGGGTCATACACGTACACATTTGAACCACAGACAATATGAAGAATGAATCCTACTACTACACTAAATGAAAGACCATGCCTCTGACCTTTTCTTTTTTGGACTAGATTGCTTGCACTCCTCATAATCGTCAACATTCTCAGCATCAAATCCCCTCTTCTCATGTGTAGGCCCATGACCCTCAAATACCACAGTGTGAGGAGACTGGGGAACGGCAGAACTTGCAGCAATTGAAGTCTCAGATTCATCCCTGTCTTCAGGACCAGCTGAGTCTTTCTCAACCATATTCAACGAAATTGAATGGCTCCTCACATTATCTGGTACATGGGAGCTCATAACAGATGCTGATTTCATAACTTGCACACCAATGTAGTGATCTGCTAATTTTATGCTTCTTGTTGTACCACGAACCAGTGGTGCAGCATTAACTATGCTGTTTAGATGCAAGCCAATACCTGATGGCTTGGGAGCAGTTGAAGGAGAGTTTCCACCATACCGAGGTGGCAATGAGGTGCCCATCTGTCTCTTGGAAGTTGCCTTTAAGTCCGCATAAGATAATTTCACCAACTTCGATTCTCCCGTGCCGGAAGGTAGTTCTGAATTGTTAACCTCCTGTATAGAACTCAAAGAACAGTCTCTTTTTCCAGTGGCACAAGGAGGAGCCTCTTCAAACTGAAGGCAACGTCTATGCATGCCACCTTGTTCACTTCTGGCCTACATTGACCTTGCAGTTACTCTACTATGAAAAGTAAATAAATCCTAGCAGGATAAAAAACCAAAAGAAAAGGCCTGCTACTTTTGCAGTCATGAGCTTGCACTACACTAAAGGAATAATACTTCCAGCAAATAAAGGAAAAGATAAAGGAAGAGGGAGAAATCATGCTAGCTAGAAACATATCTTTGTATCTTTTAACTTGGTTAATTACAGAGAAAAGACATGTGCTCAAAGGAAAATGTGATTCTCGATTCCCAAAAAGGGGTACATTGGAGATTGCTCATTGTGCATTAGAATTCAGATGTAATGGCATATACCTTAGGAGCATGCAATATCATGTTCCCAATCATTCCTTTGGAGATTGCACCAACATTCTCAGCAGAATTTTCATACACCTGAACAATCTGCAAACGTCCAGGAGGAGATTGAGGGGTATGATCACAATCATCCTGATGTTTACCTCCTCTATCCTGTAACTTAAAAGTTGGATTGATTGTAAGAACATGTGGAACAATCACATAATTTCTCCACAAATAATAGTGCAGTTCTTTCACTGTTTTTATTTTTATAATCTAAAGCCAAGAATCTGCAATTACCTGATCATGCAAATGTTGGCGATATTCTCTCTTGTAAGCATTATCGACGGATAAACCAGATACAATATTTGGGCATTCATCATATGGCAACCCCCATCACTTTGCTCTATAATTTTCACAGGCTTTGCATCAAATGGTTGCTTTCCTTCAAGGTCCTCTTTTAGCCTGCTCTAATGGTGCCTTAGCTTCTGTCCCTAAGTCTGTTCCAGTATTATGTTTGTTGTCATATAAAGTAGTTTCCTTTGAGCAGTGAATGTTTCCGGCACATTGTTTGATTGTTTCAAACATGGACTGGCTGATTGAGTAGAGTCTACACAGTTACTTCCGAGGGATCAGCTAAGTATTCATCCACACCCTCTGAGGAGCTGCATTGCTGAGATCCGCACGAATCTTAGTCTCACAGTCCTGAGAATCAGTAATCAGTCTCATATGCCCATTGGGTTAATTTTGGATCAACTGGACCATCAAGGAATTTCTTGGCTTCATCCTGTGTTTTAGCTTTTCTGCATGGATAATGGTTGATATTGAGGCCTGATCAATCACAAATTTGTCAAGTCAATAAAGAGACGTCTACAAAATATGGAACTAAAAATTCAAGAAATCTTGGACCTTTTTAGGAAACTTGTATCCCGTTGTGAATTTATACGCGGTGACGTGAACACAAGAGGAGGAGAGTTAAGTACAGGGAACCCTTGTGCTAAATGTGAAGCCTTCACAGGCTGTATTGGTGATAGATTGTTTATGTAACTGAAAACTGGTGAGTCCTGTATCAAAGAAAAAAAATACATGAACAAGAGATTCATTTTGTCTATAAATGCTGCCAAATTCTCATTTCACATACAAGTTTGACAAACTCCAAATTACTCAACTCAAGGTTTGATCAACAATCACTCAGCAGAAAGCCGATTGCACACTGAAAGACCCTAAAATCACAAATTGAATTTCTCCAAACACCACTAAACTCCCAATTTCAAAGTCCCAAAACCCTAAGTCCACCGACTACCAAGCACCAACCCCACCAACCTCAACCCACAAAAATTAAACTAAAACCCATCTCCGTCAATTAACCAATGCACACAAAAAAAACCCAAAAAAGAGTAGGTAAAGATCTACAATTAGCATAATATGAAAGCAACAGACCTAATCCAAAAAGAGAAGGATCGAAATTTGTAAGTAAAATTGGAGAAAACGCAATTTACTTGAACTGGGGGAGAATCTGAGGAAGACGTGGTGTTGGCTTTGATTTTTCTAATTTCAGGTGAATCCATGGCGTGAACCCGTAGACTTAACCCTAACCCTAACCCTAAAATCCTCCGCCTGCATTTTCTTTTTCCCCACTTTACTAACTTCTTCTGAAACAGATGGTGAGAAAATGGGAGACTGAGAAATGGAGTTTTTACAATTTTTTTAATTTGTTTTGTAAATTTGTTTTTCTCGCTTAAAAAGAAATAAAAAGAGAGAGCGTTTAGGCAGAAGCGGCGGGATTTAAAAACCAAAGCGGGAATTGTGATTTAATGTGGACTGGCGGCAATTGGCTGGGCTTGGGCCTGGCCCAAAATTATGAATTTAAGATTTGAAAATTTGGTGGATATATATGGATTTATTATGTGCCTACAAACTAGGCTCCAATCATTATCAAATCCAATTTACATAACGTTACTATATTTGCGTAGATATTTAAATAATTGAATAAAAAAGTTTGAAATTGTCAAGAATGAACCCAATTTTGTCTTCATTTCATTCTTTAAAAAAAAAGATTTAAAACTCTTTAAAGGTTTGTTAAACAAAACACACAGATTTACATTTTGAGTTTTGCTATAAATAAATATATGTGTTTGAGATACATATACTCCTTGAGTTTCAAATTTATTTTAGTTGTATGGTGATAGAAAGATAAGAATTGTTTGATGTCTCCAAAGTTGTAACTTTTGATACTCATCAATGTAGTTATGTAATGAAAGTATTTGTATTCTATCACAATAAAAAGGTTTTTATTTTATGAAATATAAGCTACAAAGGTTGTTGCCCTACCTTCCTTAGGTCAGGATCGAGTTGCTTAGGATTTGACTAATTTAGTTGGAATTAGGGCTGGCTTTTGGCTAGGGCAACTAGGGCCAATCGCCCGAGGCCCACAATTGAGAGGGGCGACCTAAAAAAAAAAGTACATATATATATATATATATATATATATATATATAGATATATATATATATATTATATATATATATATATATATATATGCATATGCAACCAAAAAAAGTCTCATAAAAAAATAAATAAAAACTAAAAGTAAAGGGGCATGTGTGATAATTATTGAGAGTCTTACTTGGTAGATATAAAACAATAATAAATAAAGGCACACATATGCAAACAAATCTAAAAGCAAAGCGAGTTTACATTATTGTTTTCCCAAGAATAGACGGAGACTCTTGAAATCAATTGAATGTTATTTTTGTTCTCTTGAAATTGAGTGTGAAAACAAAGCCATTTTGAGTTGGAAATTGATTGTTCTCTCTGAAATTGGGAGCACTAGTACCATAGCACAACATACAGGACCCAAATACAAGTTTCTAAATTAAAATTATTAAATCTATTTGCAGACCATCATGGCTCAAGATAGACTAAATGGACTAGAAATATTATGCATTGAAAGAGATATGTTAGAAACATCAAATATGATAATATAATTGATGATTTTGTTTCTAAAACTGCAACAAAAAGACATTTTAAATGATCTTTTGTGATTGGGATTTCATTGCTATTTTTATTTAGTAGGTGCATATGAAAGTGAAGCATGGGGACACATGCAAGTTAATTTGTTGTTGAATGTAATGTTTTCAATCGAGTACACTTTTTCCTTCATTTGATGTTTTGTTCACATTGGATTTTCTTAAACAAGGTTTTAATGAGGACCAAAGTGTTCTATATTTTGTCGATTTTGTACTTTTATAATTTTAATAAAATTTATTATTTGATATAAAATTGTGTAAGTTTATTTATTTATTTATTTATAAAGGGCACATTCTTAGACTTTGCCCAAGGCTTTAGGCCACCTCAGCGCAGGGGCCTGGCCAAGGCAAAAGGCCACCCTAGGCCCCAAATATGTCTCCAGCACACGAAGTCCAACCCTGGCAAGCCCACAGGCAAAAATGACTGGGCTGTGGCCGAAGGCTACTAACATGAGCGGCTGTTTTCCAAAAAAAATTTATTGTTGGCGCACCAACAGTTAAAAAATTTGAAAATCAACCGCTAATGTTAGTGCTGACCCCACCAGCCCACAGAAAAAAACAGCTACAAGCCACGTGGCTTCTCCTAGGCCTCCAATCAAAAACCTTATCCATGCCAACTGCTATTCAATTTTGGCTACAAAAAATTGAAAAAAATAACAAAAAATTATGGACATTTTTTTTTTCTATAAATACCTACCAATATATCCACTTTCCACACCAAATCTTCGTACAAATTCATCTCCTTCCAATATTTTTCACTTTCCACACCAATTTTCTACTATAAAATTCTATTGTGCAAAATACAAATGGTCTCTTTCATCGAAGTTGGAGGGTTGTGGAAAAACGTTCAAAGAGGTCAAATCTTGGCGACAAGGTAGAAAACATTTAATTGCCGTTTATTCAATTTAATGTCTTTTTTATATATAAATATATTTCTTGCATTTCCAATTTCATTTTTTAATAGATTATTCAAGGCAAAACAAAAGAGGAACACCATTACACATGGCTCCTCAAGTGAACAATGCCCACAGTCGGTTCCAGTGATGCATACCATGTGGAAAATAATGGCACTATTACATCATCCGAAGGAAAATACTCCCCCACGTCGTGATCTGGTGGAACCGCCTCCGCCATGATTGAGTTGTCCTTGTACTCGATTGTGTCGGACTATGAGGACCGACAGTATTTCAATTGTATGATGAGTGAGTATTTATTTCAATTGTATGATGAGTAAGATGTGAGTTTTATAATAAATATGGACATATGACAACCAAAAAATTATTTGAAAATTTAATTAAAAAATGTATCTGAAATTTTAGGTGAGAATTTATGATAACTAGTGACACGTGACAACTGAAAATCTTATACGAAAACTTATCAAAATTAATGATTTAAGTATAAAAAATAGAAAATAAATTAAAGTAAATAGTAATTGCCCTTGCCCCTGTCTTTTGGGGTGGAACCAAAAAAGAGACAAGGTTGCTATTATTCACGTGAATAATTGACAAACCTTGCCTTACCTTTGCATTGCCCTTGCCCTTTGGGTTGGAGGTGCTCTAAATCACTCAGGCCTTCCCGGGTTGGAATGACTCTCTTTATAAGTTCTTGTCATTTCATGAGTGACAATTTAACATATAGCTCAAATGATGTTATTTTGACCTCCCAAAACAACTTCTAGAAGTGTTCGGAATTTATATTTTGGACTTAACTATTCCTAAAACTTGAATGTGATGCTGCATGCAACATATTCAATCTTTCCTTTCAGAATAAATAACCACATAAAAAAACCAAAAAACAAAACAAAACAAAAGGTTGACTAATGAGCCAGCCAACCGGCATTAATATGAGGCCGCAAGAAATATTGTATTAATTGGAAACCCAAATACTAGCTAAGCTCCTCCTAGCTGTCTCATCTACACCTCTTGCTTATGACTCACTTCATGATCAGCTTTGAACCTTCATCTGTAAATGGCCATGTTTCTTCTTCCTCTTATAATTTACTTAACATCATTCTCTATCTTCTTTCCATCTCCATCTCATGCAACAGACACACTCACACCTTCAGACACTTTGAGAGACAATCAAACCCTGGTCTCAGCCGGAGGAGTTTTCGAGCTTGGCTTCTTCAGCGATTTAATTTCAGGCAACCACTATCTGGAATTTGGTTCAAAGCTGATGCTGCCAAGGTTGTTTGGGTTGGTAACCGAGAAGTCGCCATATTAGATTCCTCCGGTTGTGCTCCAAATTCGATCTGGGAATCTGCTTCTCTCTCTGACCGAAGACAGCTCCAAGTCATAGTCAACTCAGCAAATGTTGCCTACTCCCCCAACACAACCGCAAACGCTTCTTGACACCGGAAACTTTGTGCTCAACGAAGTAGATACAGGCACGGTCTGAAATTTCGATAATTTCTGGATATTTCTCTTTTAACAACTAGCCCTATTAGATATAACAAATTTATTATTATTATTTTTTACATTGATATTTATTACTTTTGATGTCCACAGGTAGTGTTATATGGCAAAGTTTTGATGTGCCAGTGATACATATCTCCTGGGATGAAACTAGGGTTGTTTGGCCAAAACACAACCCCACCAAGCTTTCACTTTCTTGTTTCTTGGGTAAGCCCCCAAACCCTGCTCGTGGCCTCTTTACTTAACCCTGGATCAGGCCAACTCCACAAAGGTGGTGGTTTGGAGAGGAGATGGACGCAATATGGATATCGCTTTCTGGACGGGCACAACCTAAGGTTCATTTTTGACAACACAAGTAGCAATAATGACTACAATTTTAGCTACCACTCCATTGGAGAAGAAGATGCCTACTACACTTTTAGCAAGGAAGATACGATCTCATGTGGTTTGTGATGGCTTTCAACTGGAGATTTGGACCAGTTTTTCTTATTGGATGGAAATATTTGGTCTATAAGTCATCGTTTGTGTGAGAACTTGGCTGGGGTAATACTGGAAAGTGCTTGAGTTCATTGCCATCTATGTGTGAGAATGGTGATAGCTTTTCTGTGATGAATGGTTCGTTGCCATCTACGTTATAGTGGTGGCTGGATTAATATGGGAACTAGCGATTGTGAAACTTTGTGCTAAGAGCAATTGTTCTTGTACTGCATTTGTTTCGGTTCAGAATGGTCAACAAGTTTGCCAACTTTATTATCAGAGTAGAAGGATCTTTTGAAGATTGTGGAGAAGGGGCCAGGGATTGTTTACATTCGAGGTGGTGCTACTTCTTCAAGTGGTAAGTACAAAATTATCCTAAAGTTTTACGAATTCAAAGGCCCTATTGACTTTGACTCGAGGGATGGTTTTGGTTTTCGACTCATTCTTTTTTATGAAAAAATCAAAAATCTTTTCGAGCAACGGTGTGGACTTCGGTTTATAATAGAAATCTCTTCAAATCGTAAGTTTGGTCAACTTAAGATTAGAATGTTTGGTGTTTTATTATCTGCTTTGCCGGCGCATGTTATCAAATTGTCACTTTTAAATCACAAACTTTGATAAAGATTACTTGGATGAATAACTCAAATTAGTCTAAGTAAAATGGAACATTCCTATGTATATATTATATAGTTGCCACTAAGTTAATTAACAAGCAAATATTTTATATAGTAAAAGAATTTAAATTCTTATCTTGGTGCATAGTTTAGTCAGTAATAATGTTGTTTATAGGAAGGTCGTCCTAGCTGCTTGGAATTCTTTGGTTTGCTTGTTTGACTTTATGTAATTGAATGTGTTTTTATACAAGACGACCATAAATTATAATCTCACCAAATTAATCTGAAATCATATGCCTGTTCAATAGCGTAGCTGCAGTTTTTATATAATATATATAAAAGCCAGTTGGAGTTAATTATGATATGCTGGCAATACGAAAGGGTCCAATCTGGAGAGATGTCAAACTGGATTAAGACTCACGACTTATTGCTTTAGGATAATTAAAAAATCAGTCTATTTCTTTAAATTGTGGAATATATATAATATATCATTACGGCACATCTTCATTCAGAGATCATCGATCCTTGCAAAAATCACGCAAATTGAAAATCATTAAGGCATCTCATTGAGATCGACAAAATTAATGAATTGTTGGTCGTAGCAAAGATTTAGGCAAATTTCGATTTTTAGTTCCATCAATTTTGTTAGAGTGCAAGAAATGTTAAATACTTACCAACAAAATGGTGGCGTTGTTCAGATGGGAAGAAATGGGACTCTGGTTGGCTATCGCAGTTCCCTTGGCTTCTCTCTTGGTTCTTATCCCAATCTTCTCATTCTGCTACCTGCGTTGCAGAAAGGGGCGCAAAGGTTTGAGTTTAGTTTGATTGTTATGTTGCATTGCTGAATGTAATTTTGTCATTAAATTCTTGTTTTTTCTTTTTGGCAAAAGGTTGGCATTAAAATTGGGGAGTGCTATTTCAGCTCTTTGTTAGAATTTCAATTTTCCGTAGAAGGAAATTCTTATAGCTCAAATGGTTAAGAGGGACTTACGTATGCAATCACGTGTTCAGTACTCTAAAAAAAATTGTAGTGTTTTTGTGTGTGTATTATATGTAAAATAATAAAAGAAAATGTCAACGATTTTTTCCCATGACTTTCCTAGTCATATTTTTGCCACACCATAATACATTACTTGGTCTAATTGACTATTTAATGTGACCAGATCAAGCAACCAGACATGAAGGGATTATCCATTCAGATCAAGTGAGATTATTCCAAATCGGCTCCACCAATGCGTCACCAATTCAGTATGATGAAGTTAGAATTGCAAATATGATGGAATTAGGCAGGCAGAAGGATCAAGAACTGCCCTTGTTTAGTTTCTCCACCATACAGACTGCAACAAATGACTTGCCAAGGCCAACAAACTTGGTGAAGGTGGATTGGGCCTGTCTATAAGGTAAGCCATCACTTCTGTGCTTTACATTATCTTGGCATTGTCAAGAATTAACAAGATCTTCTTAACCCTCAACATATGTTATATATTTTAATTGCAGGGTTTCCTACCGGAAGGGCAGGAAATCGCAGTGAAAAGGTTATCCGAATTTCGAGGCAAGGGTTGGAGGAGTTCAAAAACGAAGTCTCAGTAATTTGTAAACTGCAACACAGGAATTTGGTTAGGCTTTTGGGATGCTGCATTGAAGGAGAAGAAAGTATACTGATTTATGAGTACATGCCAAACAAAAGCCTGGATTCTTTCATTTTTGGTTCGTAAGCTTTTGACATGTTCTATATATATGTTTCATATGTTGATCTTGTAAATCATTTTTCCTATTTTAATTTTTCTTTTTGTTACAAATCGGTGCAGATTCAACCAAACGGTCAATTTGGATTGGAGAAGGCGCATGCACATCATCGAAGGGATTGCTCAAGGCCTTCTATATCTTCACAAATATTCAAGATTAAGGATCATTCACCGCGACTTAAAAACGAGCAATATTCTATTGGATAGTGACATGAACCCAAAGATATCTGATTTTGGCATGGCAAGAATCTTCACAGACAATGACACTAAAGGAAAAACAAGCCGGGTTGTGGTACATTGTAAGTGGATGTTCTGCAACATGTTCTTTTTTAAGGTTCATACGCAATTGGTCTTCATATATATATGGTTTTTCTTTTTCAAATTCAATTTCTAATGCGTTTTAATCTCTGATTCTTAGTGGTTACATGTCTCCGGAGTATGCCATGGCGGCCACTTTTCTGAAAAATCAGATGTGTTTAGCTTTGGGGTAATCTTATTAGAGATCATAAGTGGCAAGAAGAACATTGCCTTATTTGAGGTTGATAATCAGCTAAACTTACTCGGCAATGTAAGCAACTTATTTAAACCCACGGAAATGTGTTCCTTAATTATAAATTTCTGCTAACTATGATTTTTGAAACTGAGTTATTTTATTTCAGGCCTGGAATCTGTGGAAAGAAGGCAAGAGCATGGAATTGGTGGATCAACATTGACTGCTTCTTGTTCAAGCCGTGAAGTTACCAGATGGATTCAGATGGGACTTCTGTGTGTGCAAGAAAGAGCTATGGATCGACCAACCATGGTGGACGTTGTTTCGGTGCTAAGCAACGAAACAATAGCCATGGCGCTCCCTAAAGAACCTGCATCATGGAGTCAGCTAAGTTCCAGTGATGCAGATTCATCGTCGAGTAGGCAAAGACATCACTCTACATTTGATATGTCGATTTCAGGAGTGCACGGAAGGTAGCAAGGCAATGTATTTGAGAAAAAAATGTTCACTTACAATTATACTGCTGTTTGGTGTAGTCTGAGAGTTTGTTCCACTTGTATCAAAGTTGTAATACATAGCAAATATTTCTATTTAATAGTCTGTTAATACAGAAATCTAATTCAGCCTGTCAAAATAGATTTGTCTGAGTTCTTCCTCAATATGACTTTCAATTTGTCAAGCCAAAATAAATAAACAAATTGATTAATTGTAACGTCAACCTATTGCTGTGCTAGACGTATGAACCCTGATATCATAGTGGTACAGGAAAATGATTTCAGTCAGGCATTTCGTCGAACAGTTTCTTAAATCATAGGATTTCAAGAAAGCACGTCGCTCTCAGCCATTTCATCAAACACTTCCGGCATCCATAGGACCCCCACACTGGCTCCTATCATTCTCACATCTTTGTTTCTTTTTGTTTCTTTTTCTTTTCTCTATTCAAAAGGTACAAACCACAACTTGCCACTTGTGGGTTTCCCCGTGTGTGCATGTCAATTCCGTTTGGTATTTTGCAGGAAAATAGTTGGCTTGACAAGCATTGATTCACATGTGTATTCATAGTTTTTTTTTTTTTTTTGGCCATAGTTTAGTAGGAGGAGGGGGCACACACACAGATATCATGGGGGTTTGAACTTAGGACCACTTGAGAGCACACCAAAGGCCTGAGCCAATTCAACTAACACCCCATTGGTATGTGTATTCATAGTTGACTAATTTGGATTTTACTGCATATATAACTACATATATATTCTTTATATATATATATTCTTACATATACAGATTTTCTCACACATGTGGGCGTCCATATGTTATTACCGTGCGGCCGCTGTGTATTTTCTACTACTCCCTACTGTCCTTCATATTTACAATGACATCCACACAATAATAACATGCAGATGTCCGCATAAGAGAAGAACCGTATATAAATATTGAAAATAGCTACAAATATTAAGCCTAGAAAAGGGATGTTCCAATTATATCCTTTAAAACTACTTAACCATTACCCTCGTTTAGTAGTCATATATTTAATAAACAAATCAACGATTTCGTAACATTTAAGATCTTATACATATGAATGACTAAACAATTTGCAATTTGGTTGATTTCTTGCACATATGATATTTAAATGGTAATTTAGAAAATGAACCGATTATGACATGTGTACACGGGGGGGATCAGAAAGTCCACCTCATAGCATTGACCTAACTTATTTTATGTATATAGATATATCTTTCCTTTCAAAATAAATAGAATAGTTGACTAATGAACCTGCATATCAATCAGGAGAAACTTCCAAGAATAATGCAGGGAAACATGATATTATATAGACGATCGGGTGGAAAATAAATAGCTAAGTCTTCCCGTCTTAGACCTTACTACCTTCAATTAATATTCATTGGCTTTAAACCTTCTCTCATCTGTAATGGCCATGTCTCTTCCTCTTCTTTGCTTGATATCATTCTTTAGCTTCTTTTTATTCTCATCTCATGCAACAGACACACTTGCATCTTCAGACAAATCGGGAGACAACCAAACCCTGGTCTCATCCGAGTGCGGCGATGGAGCTAATTTTTCTAAGATGACTGGTTCGCTGCCATCTACGAGTGGTGTTTCCGTTAGTAGTATTGGATTTCTGATTGCCAAACTTTGTGCAAGACCAATTGTTCTTGCGCCGGATTCGCTTCTCTTCAGAATGAATCAACATGTCAACTTTATTATGGGAGTAAACAGAATCTATTGAAGATCATAGAGCAAGAGGCAGGGCTTATTTACATCCGTGATCGTGCTTCAAGTGGTAGGTCTAATAAAATATATATAGATAGAAGGGGAGGGGCACATAAAACTCGGAACTCCATTCCTTAAATTTCTAACGGGGAATAAGAATGAGTTCAAAATAAATGAGCATATATATATAATAATAAAAAAACTTAGAAAATAAAATATTACAAAAAATGTATAATGACGAAATATGATGTTGTTCAATTTACTTGTCTCTGGTAATAAGAAGGAGAGTCTCTGGTTAATTGTGGCGTTTCCTTTGGCTTCCCACTTGACTTTTGTTTCAATCTCTTTATATTGTTTTTGTGCGTTGGAGAAGGTGGCGTAGAGGTATGAGTTTGATTTATCGAGTTGATTTTTTTTTTTTTTGGTCGAAAATCAAGTCAATTTATTAGGGGATGTGGATTCAAACTTGTAATATATTTCAATATTGAAAAGTAAAGAAGTGTCTCCACGGCCACAACTAAGGTGACTTGGAGGTTCAAACTTGAGACTATTAGTTTGTAAGTCAAGACCCTTTTACACTACGCTAGACTCCGTTGTCCCTTTCATTATTATATTATCCTATAATTGTAGGTTCAATATTTAATTTATCTGATGTCACGGGCATTATATTTATGCTATCTAACGAGAAATAAATTAGTATGCAAATGAAGAATATGGCCTTAATGTGAAAATATCAATGATTTTTATGGTCTGATTATATTGAAACCTGAAGATCAAGCAACCAGACGAGAAGAAGGCCTGATCAATCCGGATCATGAAGTTAGAGGTGCAATTAACATGAATGTAGGCAGACAGAAGGATCAAGAATTGCCCTTTTTTAGTATTCTACAATAAGGGCTGCAACAAATGACTTTGCCAACGCTAATAAACTTGGGGAAGGTGGATTTGGACCTGTCTATAAGGCAAGCCATCAGTTAACTCCCTACTTTACATAGCACATAATGACAATTTTTTATTCTTATTACCAAAATCTTCTTGATTAAATTTTATTACTGCAACATGTATGCATTATGGAAATTGCAGGGCAAGTTGCTTCCAGAAGGACAAGAAATTGCAGTGAAAAGGCTATCCAAAATTTCCAGGCAAGGGGTTGAATGAGTTCAAAATGAAATTTCAGTAATTTGCAGGCTCCAGCACAGGAATTTGGTTAGGCTTTTGGGATGTTGCATTGAAGCAGAAGAAAGTATAATAATTTATGAGTACATTGCCCAACAAAAGCCTGGATTCTTTCATTTTCGGTTTGTCCAATAAGATCTTCTGAGCTTATTTCGACATGTTCTGTATAGGTTTCATGTTGATCTTGTAAAACCTTTTCCCCATTTTCATTACTTTTTTTCAATCATGTGCAGATTCAACCAAACGGGTGCTTTTGGATTGGAGAAAGCGCATGAACATTATCGAAGGGATTGCTCAAGGTCTTCTGTATCTTCATAAATACTCAAGATTACGGATCATTCACCGCGATTTGAAGACCAGTAATATTCTGTTGGACTGTGACATGAACCCAAAAATATCTGATTTGGCATGGCACAAATTTTCGGGGATTTTAACAAACTCCTCAAAGTACATCCAATCACTTATTATATGTGTTTGTATGTTTGTTCCTGAAGTTTTTCAAACTTTATTGTTGCAGGCTTGGAATTTGTGGAAAGAAGGCAAGAGCATGGAGTTGATGGATTCAACGTTGAGCAGTTCTTGTTCAAGCAGTGAAGTCACCAGATGCATTCCGATGGGTCTTTTGTGTGTGCAAGAAAGAGCTATGGACCGACCAACCGTGTCGGATGTTGTTTCGATGCTCAGCAATGAAACAATGGCTCTTCCTCTTCCTAAAGAACCTGCATTTTTTAGTCGATCCAGTGATGCAGAATCATCTTCAAGTAGGCAAAGACGTCACTCTGGATATGATATAATGGAAGGTAGCAAATAGATTTTCCCAGGCAACAAAGTCGTTAATGACCAAGCCTTATCTGAACAGGACCAGGTACACAATGAAGTGCTTCATGCTTCATATGCAAACATGATTGTTTCTTTGGATTGGATAGGATTGGGACTGCACTCGAATGCATGAGTCTTACTCCTATCCTGGTGTTTGGTGTAGTATGATTGAACTTCGGATAAATGTTTAATTTTTTTCAAATTAATTAATTTGTCCAGCTAAACTTAACTAGTTTATGATTAAATTGTTATCTATTTAAATTGAAATAGTCATGTCCCCAATCTCGACTTCCCACCAATGGTTAGGGGACTCTCAAAGCATCTGGCTTCTCATCCATTTGTCGAATTAATTATTTATTCCTAAAACTCTCCAGGAGTTCACATTATATATCTTTCAAACTTTCAACGGATTATATATATTATATGATGACAAGGAAATGGAAGATCATAAAATATATATCTGGCTTGAGAACTAAGAAATAGTTGACTATAATGAACCTCCATCAATGAGAATACAGGAAAACATATTATATATACTTAATTAGAAAATAAAAGGCTAGCTAGCTACCTCCTAGCTGTGTCTCCATCTAGACCTCTAAGTTTTAATTAATTCATTGTCCTTTGTACCAATTCTCTAACTCTACAATGACAATGCTTAACCTCTCTCTTGTTTGCTTGATATCATTCTTTACCTTCTTTCATTTTCATATCCTGCAACGGACACACTCACATCTTTGGACACTTTGGGAGACAATCAAACCCTGGTCTCATCCGGAGGCCTTTTCGAGCTTGGCTTCTTCAGCGAAAACTTTTCGGGCTATCATTATCTGGGAATTTGGTTCACAGCCGATCGAAGCAAGGTTGTCTGGGTTGACCGAGAAAATCCCGTATTGGATTCATCCGGCCTCCTTCAAATCCGGACAGGGAATTTGGTTCTCACCGACCGGCGACAAGTCCAGTTGATAGTCAATTCAGGAAGTGTCGCCGCGGCCACTACTAATACAAGCGCAACACTTCTTGACACTGGAAATTTTGTCCTTAAAGAAGTTGATACAGGCATGGTCTGAAATTTAAAAAATATCTTCAAATTCTGATAGTTTTAGTTACATTAAAATTTATGTTTCTGTACTTTCAGACCCTTGAAAAACGATGGTATTTTAATTCTTTTGGACCATACAGGTACTATTATATGGCAAAGTTTTGATCTTCCAAGTGATACATACCTTCCTGGGATGAAACTTGGGCTGTATGGCCTAAACACAACCCGCCACAGCTTGCACATTATTGTTTCTTGGGTAAGCCCCCAAAACCCAGCTCGAGGCCTCTTCACCTTGTCCGTTGATGGCAACGACTTGTCGAAGCTTTCAGTTTGGCGAGGAGATGGAGCCAAAATGGACATAGCTTCCTGGGACGGACATAGCATCCGGTTTATTTTTGACAACTCAACCGGGCAGAACAATAATAACAATGACTACAATTTTAGCTACCATGCTAATGCATATGAGGCTTACTACAATTTTAGCCACAGTAGGAACTACGACCTCATGTGGTTCGTGATGGCTTCCACCGGAAACCTGGACCAGTATTTCATGGTGGATGGGAAGATTTCCGTTAGGCCTCATGCGTTGTGTGCCGATTCGGCCGGTGGTAATTCTGGTAGGTGCTTGACTTCAATACCGTTCAGGTGTGGGGATGGTAAGTTTTATGAGATGAATGGTTCTTTGCCATCTACTTTCAATGGTCCTGGTTTCATTTCTACGGGGACTACCGAGTGTGAAACTTTGTGCAAGTCCAATTGTTCTTGCACTGCGTTTGCTGCACTTCAGAATGAACAACCGCCAGGATGTCAACTCTATTTTGGGAGCAAACATGATCTGTTGAAGATCATCGAGAAGGGGGCAGGGATTGTTTACATCCGGGGTCGTGCTCCAACTGGTAAGTTGAATTCAACTAATTGAATTATACAATATGTTCCTTTTCCATCATCTGGCAACATAAGATACTTATAACAGTGAATTAAGACTAATTAAACATTAAAAAAAAAAAATTATACTGATAAACTTCTTCCAATCTTCAGCTCAAAGGGATTTCAAAAGTACAATTAACCGCACAGGGGAAGAACTGTATCATATGTGTAATAATATTTTTATAGCAATGAAACATATTATGTTGTCGAATTATGAATCCAACAGTAAATTCAAATAATAATCTACTCAATCATACATCACATCATGATCATTTGACAAAAGAATTTTTTAAGTATATTATTATTATTATTTCAAATTTGTTATGTATATTATCAAGTCTTGACTCCTAGTGTGTCATAAGGATAAATTAAGAAGATAACTTACTACATGAATTACGGTTGTTTACTATATTTATAAAAACGAATAAATTAGGACATTTTTCCGTGTGATGGGATCCTTTGCAACAATCAATTAATATAAATTCTTTTCCTTGTGCATAGTTTAGTCAATAATTATGTTGTTTATGGGAAGGTGTTAGGTGCTTAGGAATTCTTTGGTTTGCTTGTTTGACTTTATGTGGGAGTGGGACCACTATCTATACATATAATCTCAAAAAATCTGAAATGATTTAACAGCTTACCAGTTCATCTAGAATGGCATTTCAAATATTATAAAAACAGGTGCTAATAGTTGATTATGTAATTCAAATTCACAATTTAAGAACATAGCATGCTTTTCTCATGCATTGTTGGTAAAAAATTTGGTAATTTCCGTTAAACATAATTTTTGTTGAGTACAAGAAATTGTATTTATTTTCATAAACAAAATGGTGGCATTTGTGTTCATTCTCAAGATAGCAAGAAGTGGAAACTCTGGCTGGCTGTCTTATTTCCTTTGGCAGTCCTCTTGGTTCTTATTGCAATCTCCTTATCGTACTATCTGCGTGGGAGAAGGCCACGTAAAGGTTTGAGTTTGATTGTCATAAGATTGAGTTCATTGCTAAGTGCAATTAAACAGGCTTAAATGACGTTTATGCCAATGTAATTTTAGCAGAAGATCAATTAGCAAGCAGAGGAGATGCCGTTGCGGATTCTGTGAGATTATTTCAAATGAGCTCCCCTAATGCGTCACCAATTCATCATGATGAAGTTAGAGGTGCAACTAACATAGAAATGGGAAGACAGAAGGATCAAGATTTGCCCCTTTTTAGTTTTTCCACAATAAAGAATGCAACAAATTACTTTGCAGAGGCTAATAAACTTGGGGAAGGTGGATATGGGCCTGTCTATAAGGCAAGCCATCAGTTAAATTTATGTGTGTGTTTTTTTTGGGCATTGTCAAGATTTTCTTAGTAAAACTTCTACACGTTTACATAATGGAAACTGCAGGGTAAGTTGCCTCTCGAAGATCAGGAAATTGCAGTGAAAAGGCTGTCCAAAATTTCCAGGCAAGGCTTGAATGAGTTCAAAAATGAAGTTTCAGTAATCTGTAAGCTCCAACACAGGAATTTGGTTAGGCTTTTGGGATGCTGCATTGAAGAAGAAGAAAGTATACTAATTTATGAGTACATGCCCAACAGAAGCCTGGATTCCCTTATTTTTGGTTTGTCCATGATCTATAGTTCTATACATGTTTCGATTTTCATTTTATCTTTGTTCACATTTTGAGATGAATTGGGTGCAGATTCATCCAAAAATGCACTTTTGGATTGGAGAAGGCGCTTTCACATTATTGAAGGGATTGCTCAAGGGCTTCTTTATCTTCATAGATACTCAAGATTACGGATCATTCACCGCGATTTAAAGACAAGCAATATTCTGTTGGATGGTGCCATGAACCCGAAAATTTCAGATTTTGGCATGGCAAGGATATTTGGGGACGATGACACTAGAGGAAAAACAAACCGGGTTGTAGGTACATTGTAAGTAAATTACATGCTGCCTAGAGTATTTTTTTTCTTCTTTTGGTACAAAATTGTCTAATGCATTTTATAATCTAATTGTTAGTGGTTACATGTCTCCGGAGTATGCGATGGATGGCGTCTTTTCTGAAAAATCAGATGTATTCAGCTTTGGGGTGATCTTATTAGAGATCATAAGTGGAAAGAAGAACATAGCCTTCTTTGAAACTGATCATTCTCTTAACTTACTAGGCAGAGTAAGCACCTTTCACAAACCCCTCACAAACTACATCTAATCACTTTTTATACGTTTACATGTATTAATTGTTGCTAAGATTTGTGACTTGATTGTTTTAGGCTTGGAATTTTTGGAAAGAAGGCAAGAGCATGGAGTTGATGGATTCAACATTGAGTGCCTCATGTTCAAACAGTGAAGTTACGAGATGCATTCAGATGGGTCTTTTGTGCGTGCAAGAAAGAGCCATGGATCGACCAAACATGTCAGATGTTGTTTCGATGCTAAGCAATGAAACAATTGCTCTGCCTCTTCCAAAAGAACCTGCATTTTTGAGTCAATTAAGTTCCACTGATGCAGATTCATCTTCAAGTAGGCAAAGACATCGATCGAGAAATGACATAACGATTTCAGATGTAGATGACAGGTAGCAATACTAGCAAGCTAGAATTTCCGAGGCATAATTGTTCATAACCAAGTTTATTTACAGCTTTTCCTGCTGCCTATTTTAGAGTTTTTTATGCTATTGCATTTGCATAAAAAGAAATTACACATTTATTTTTCCTTTATTATACCCAAGTGTCTCTTACAATTATGGGCCTGCTAGCACCCAAAAAAGAATTGAGCCCAAATTAATCAATCATGGGCTGGCACCAACATCAATTTTGAAAATGGATCAATCCAAGTCCAGTAAAAAATAATTCCCTTCTTATTTGGGTAAATAATAGTCCCACATTTCTTAGATACAGAATTAGTCACTCTTTTTTTTTTTTTTGTGTGTGTGTGTGGTCAGAAAATTAGTCATTCTCTCTATTCTCAATGATAACATCACAAACAAAGAATTATTGCATTTTTTCTTTTGACATAAGCGATACTACTGGGTGAGGGGGATTCGAACACATAATTTCAGGTGCATGAGTAATTGTTTTTAACCACCATAACTTTAAACCCCTTACAAAATTATTCCATTTTATATAGGGCCGGTCCTGAGATTTTAAGGGTACTGTGCGAAACTTAAACGGGAGCCCTCAATCTAATATAAAAATATTTATAAATTTTTTTTCCATGACTTAACACTATAAAACAATTTTTTTAATAACTAAAATTCATCATCTATTAATTAGCATGCAATAGCAATCATAATAACATGCATAAAAGTTTTAATGTGTATATTTTCACCCACTCAAATGAAAAAAAAATAAAATAATAATGTCTTTTTCCTTTTCCATTTCTCAAATTGAACTCCAATTTTTTTTTTTGTTTGATTGGAGAAAACTCGTATATATTGCTTTCCTCTTTTTCTTTTTTCTTTTTCCTATCGTTAACAATAAAAAAAATAGAATAGAAATGTAAATATACAACTACTGAACGACACAATATGGACTCGAATCCAACTTACCTATTAAAATCAAGGTTATGAATTCCAACTCAACCAATACATACTTGTGTTACGTTACTGCATGCTCAAGTATATATATAATACCTATAATATTAATATACATGTAAAAGAAATTGAGGGCCCTTAAAAATTCGGCACCACTTGCACAGCCTGAAGGGCCGCCCCTGATTTTATGTATAAAACAAAAACTTAATCCCAAGTTACAGTCATCTTGGTGGAAAAGAAGCGGGCAAAAGAAGTTGAGATTTTTATTAAAAGAAATTGAGGAATTTTGTGTTTTGTTTTGTAAAGCGGAAAGGGCAACGTTTCTGTAGTAAAGATGAATGATATTTGGAGATGGGTTAGGGTGGAAAACCGTGCAAAAAAAAGATCAAAGAGGTGGACATTTTAGGGTAGTCTCTCAGAGCATAATGTAAAAGATATTGGAGGACTAAAAAGTAAAAGAAAAGAGGTAACTTTTATCATTGTGTGATGACATCACACTCATCTCACGTGCATGCAACCAAACACGCATTACGTAGAAACATAAAATATATATTTGTAGTATTCTCGATTTTTATGTTTAGATAATCACATTCGTTTACTAAATCTGTACTTTTTTTTAAAAGGAAAATAATTCTAAGCATTATTAATTTATTATAGGTGGGTTACGTGAATAGTATGCATTGATATCGTTATATTAAAATATGAGCATCTAACTCAAAATTAATTGATAATGAATGAAGAAGTTCAAAATCTTTCAAATTCTTCGATTTGGGATTCGCACTCTCGACAATACGCATATAATTTATTGAAGTTTTCTTATATTTTATTTTCAGAATCAAATCAAGAACTTGCCTGTAAAATTTGAAATTGGTCAAAAGGTATAAGGTTCCATCACTTTGTCCATTGGTATATAAGGGAAAGTGGATAATGCAAACAAATTGAATTTGCATTAATACTTACACAAACATCTTCAAATGGCCTTTACTCAGGATTGTTTTACATTGTATTTAAAAAGAGAAAGCTAAAAGATCATATATACATATACGTTGGGTGGAATGTATTGGGCTTGGTCATGGTCATGCATGGAAGCATTTCCCAATGAGAGAATCGAATCAGTCCCCTCCTTTGTTTTTGCTTTTTCACAGTTTGCTACAGCCTTCTTTACCATTCCCCAAGAAAAAAAAAATGGCATGGTGAGTGGTGAATAATCTTGAAATAATAATAATTCGATTTTCTTTTCTATTATTTCACTTAATTATTCAAAGATTCAAAATGAAGATTTGTGAGGACGAGTAAGGTGGGGGACGGGGGGGAAAGTAAAAACGACAGTGAAAAAGGCATGAATTGCAGTACACAACCAGTGAGAAAAAGAAAAAGATTAAAAAGACGGTCAAAATTTGAACCTCGAAGACTCCTCTTCCATCATCATCAGCTTCGACTATCTTTATCGAAACTCTACCAATTAATTTCCCCTTTCTTTCTTTGATTTTGAGCCTCCACTCCAATCCATGTTTCTGAACTCAATTATTAAAATTTGGTCACAGAATATAATTAATGTGGACGTTCTTTGAACATCTTCAGCCATGCAACAGCTTGAGTTTGGCTTCATCAGCTATGTGCCCATGTCTTGGGCAACGGTAACGTATCTTCTCTAAATGATCAAACCAGCTGACATGCACGAGTGTGACCATATTTTATGTATTTTTGTATGCAAGATTAGCTGCAGAAGAGGAAAAATTGATTATATGTTCTGAGGTAGTGCATCGAATTCACTCAAATTACAACATTCTGTGTTGCGCAATTTGCTACAGTTCTTATCAACGTATGTGTAGTTACCCTAAGTCCCTAAGCGACCAAACGATGGATCAATTGCTTTTGTGTTTTAATTTTCTTTTCTGGGCTGGGGGAGAGAAACTGTGGTAACCCTAAAAACCCTTTTGACTTAGAGGAAATTTTTGTAGTTCCAAGTACAAAGAAAGAATATTCAAGAAAAATTGAAAAGCAACCACCATTTTTCCTTGTATAGTGACACCCTTAGGATGTGGGGTTATAAAATTACAGAAAAGCAGGCTTGACCACTCTTAAGGGTTTTTTGATGTGTGAAGAATATTCATTTTGTCTGGCAGGAAAACAGTGAATTTTGTTCCTGCTTATCCAGTCCTGACTCAACAAGAAAGCCAACAAGAAGGAAGGTGGCTCCTAAATATATTCAAATGGTCAAAAGAATTTCATGAGGTTCATAGATTAGAATAGTTAAAAGACATTGGGGTGCATGGCTATGTGCTGTGTTTAGAGGTTACAATGCATGCTATTTTCTTTTTGTGGGGACATGAACATATAGATAGTTGTTGTACGAATAAATTAACAAAGTCAAATCAACATGGTTTTCCTTGTTGCTTTTCAAATTGCGCATTGTATTAAGGAACAATACTTTTTAACTTTGAATTGTGATTACATCCCTATCATTTTCGACCAAAAAACATCCCTATCATTTGCTGTAATATGTATCTATCTCTTCTGAATGATTGAGCTAGATGGAAACAATATCTTAAAAGGCTGGAATTTGACTCTCCCACACCAACCAAATTGCCTGAAACAATATCTTATGAAGGTCATCTTAATTTTCTCAGAAACTTGCGTGTCTTAATTATGTAAAAAAAATGTTCCATACAATAACACATTTAACCAAGGTGTAGCATTGCCAACTCACTTTAAAGCATGCCACATTTTCTCTACTTTTATATATTTTAGGGTAATATATGTAGAGACGGACCCAAGATTTCAAAATGAGGTGGGCTAGATTTACCTTAAGAGTGGGTTGTTAATTTTGAACTGGACTAAACCTTAAGCCTACATGCTAACTATAGGTAAAAAAGGACAACAAATTAACTCACCTCTGCTATATAGTCCAGGTTAGACAACCCATGGGACTGTCCCAGAATATATGCTTACAACCCATATTGTCAACTGTAAATTTAGATGGCGTGAACACAGATATAAACGACAAATTTGATTGCTCAATCTGGTTAGAAAACATTAATTTCTCATTTTTTTACAAGCCTATAGTGCTAATTAAATTCAAACTAACTAGCCATTTCTAGCTATGGGAGTACATGGTGGATAGCTAAAAAGAAGGGCATTTATGGAACTAAAATAAATTTATGGATATGTTCATGCATTTGCAACCTCTGGAAACCCTAAAGTACTCTAGTTAAAGCTTTGTCATCAAATTCTTTCTTTCTTTAGTATCTTTTGAATCCCATTTCAATATTTCTTTATCTCTTTTTCCCATTTTGGTTTTCTTTTTGTGATATACATTCCATTGTTCAAGGAAGCAAAGTGATGAAGAGAATATCAAAAAAGAAAAACCACACCCTAAACCTCTACTGGGCACAATCCACCACTCGTTTCTCGAGGCCCCTAAGCAAGTATAAAAACCTCCCCAACCCCATCACTTTAATCACCAAATTCCTCCACCACTAATCTTAATTTTTCAGGCATTTCTATTCAACTCTGCTTCTCAGGTGCCTTTTCAATTTCACTCTTGAGCTTTTGTAGCTTATTTTTCCATAATGAACTTGAAGTTTGTTAAATGATGCATTTTAGCTAACTAATATATTGTTTTTATTTTTTATTTTGGTAATATTCTCTGAAATCTAGAAGAGCTCAAAATAAGAAACATGAGCCGGCCAGGAGATTGGAACTGTAGGTCATGCAACCATCTCAACTTCCAAAGGAGGGACTCGTGCCAGAGGTGCGGGGAGCCAAAAAGTGGGGATAGAGTTGAGTATGGAAGTTTTGGTGGAAGAGGTGGAGGTGGTGGTTCATTTGGATTCACCACTGGCCCGGATGTCCGCCCCGGTGACTGGTACTGCACCATTGGCAATTGTGCAGCGCATAACTTTGCCAGCCGCTCCAGCTGCTTCAAGTGTGGTGCGTCCAAGGATGAATCATCTAGTGGCGGCGGTGGCGGCTATGAAGGCAGAGGGTTTGGATTTGGGAGCGGTGGAAGTAGCTCTGGTCGCTCCGGATGGAAATCCGGAGATTGGATTTGCACAAGGTTACTTTATAAATCATGTCACATTACTGATCATATCTCTCATATAACATAATATACAACATGTTGCAAAAAAATTTACATATATGAGTATGCACCTATATGCATTAAACATGTAATAGTTGAATTAATTGGACAGGTCAGGGTGCAATGAGCACAACTTCGCTAGCAGGACGGAATGTTTCAGATGCAATGCTCCAAGGGACAGCAATGGTGGCAAGTCTCCATATTAACTCGTAAATTTTCATCATTTTCAGTGAGTATGTACATAAGATATATAAAAATATATAGTTACTTAATTAAATTATTTTGCTTTTCTTTTTGGTTTGTAAACTAATATATAAATGTTGATGATATATTCAGGTACTGCTGTACTTTGCTGAAGGAACTGAGAGAAGAACATGATTCCCGTATGATGGCTTCAGCTAGCTACTCCTTTAGTGGGCCAGATGACCACCCTTCTATATATTTTTTTTCCTCTTTCAATTCCCTTTTCCTTCTCCTCCTTCACTTCCAGTTTCTATCTTTTATTTTTCTAAGGAGCTTAATTTGAATTGTGTCTGATGAAGACTTGATGAAGTAGTACTTTAACAAAGCTAAATGATTTGTCATTTTGTGAGCTTTCTTATGATATGAACTATATAGGCATGTAGTTTTCTGGTAGTATTAATCTAATTTATCATCTCTTTCTGTGTCTTGGAGAATTTAAGCACCATTGCCCCAGCTGCAAGTAATTATTTACTTTCCTTGTTCTTAATTGGCTAATGGTTCGAAAAGAGAGAGAGAGAGAGAGAGAGAGAGAGAGAGAGAGAGAGAGAGAGAGAGAGAGAGAGAGAAGTGGATATATGGTGGATGCTCCATCCCTAGTATCAAGAATGCTTTTATCCTAAGAGTGGTCCAAGGAATATTTGAGTACTTAAAAACTACAAATGAGATATCTGCAAAGCAATAATATAAAACAAAGGAGCTGTTCACGTCATGCATGGACCATAAACCAGATCCTTTGGTTCAAACAACGCAGCAAGGCCAGGGAATTCAAAAATTCTGTCTCTACACATTTTTAATTCTAGAGAAATTTCCCTTTGCAAGGGAGTTGGAGCATTGATAAAAGATGTATATATATGTTCCACAATATATATTTCGGAAACCAATATCAAGTCCACCAATTCAAACTCGATCGACCAATTTCAATTGTGTGTTTTTTTCTTTCAAGATTAGAGGACTGCTTTCCATTATGGAAGTGATCTTCAAGTTCAATGTGTGTCCATTTGTCGCAGCAGTCAGTGGGGGCTGAAACTTGAACAAACTCCAATTTTTATTTTATTTTTATACAAGCGATATGGAGGATGAGAATTTTCTCACACACACTGTCAAGGTACCATAAGGGTTTGAACTTAAGACTACTTGCTAATTTGCAAATCAAGACATTTTCCTTTGGGCTATCTGTTGCTGAACAGACTCCATTTTAACTAAGTGAGCATATATGCTTAATTAGTAAATGAAAACTATTTATTATATGTGCTGGAGATATATACCCTTTCTCATGCTTATTTAATCTCTTGAGATAAAGTATTCATTTGGCGAAAATGGAGCAATAACCAAGAAAAGCAATGATTGAATAAAATAAAATAAAATAAAATAAGAAGGTGAAAGATTGGTAGGGAATTAGTAAGGTTTTTACTAGCTCTGAAGTATATGGGGCTTATAGTTTCGGTGTTCGAGCACTCATCTTATATTTACAAAATTTATAATTTGAGTGATAAAGCACTTATTCTCACATTTACGATTGAAGTTAGAAGCTGTACGTTAACAAAACCATAATTCTAATTAACATTCGATTCTTTGATTAACGGACGGGGTTAACCTTGAGAAATCTGATGATGAGCTTCCAAAACAAAGTTCTCTAATTGAACATATTTTAACTTAAAGCTTAAACTCACATAGGATTCCCAAACTTTTCAGCAAACACCTTTCGTGGGTTCCCTCATTGACCTCATGGGGTTTGGGTTTTTAAGTACTGCAAAATGCACATTTTATTGGTCAAAAAGCAACAACAACACATTCATTCTTGTCTGCTACTACACTCCATTATTTAGCTTTTAGCAAGATTCTTTGTTTCACTTTAAGCTTGGCTTTATGTTACTTCATTTTTATATATGCTTTGTTGATTTTAGTGAACTAGTGCCATGAAGTACCTTACATTCAATCATGTCAAAACTTGCTTATTGAGAATTTTTTTTCTTCTTCTTTATCTGAATCTTATTGCATGTGAAAATGAACAAAGAGAATATTTATTAGTTTCCACTTTTTTTTCTTCTATACTGATTAAATAATTTCATCCGTGATATGCAGGACAAAATCTTACTTGTAGGAAATAAATGACATTCGAAGAGATGTTAAATTTGGCAAACTTATGATTTGAGAATTCTATAACCCTCCATTTTGATGAAGGAATTGAAAATGACATAGAATTCTAAAATGATGTAATTTAGATTTGCATCATTTTAATTTCTAGCAATTAAAGATTTCAGTGTTTGGATTTAGGCATGTCGGATTTTGTAAATGATAGAATTTTGTAAATGACACTATGGAAATTATAAAATGACACTCATTTTGGTGGAAATTAAACTCAGGAATTTGATTCAGCAATTTCCACGATTTTTTATGTGTATCATTTAATAAATTCTGCTTAAGTTATCCAAACAAGGGAATAGTCAATTTCTCCTTTTAAATTCCTAATTTTTGGCTAAATTCCAAATTATTTTTCCTCATCCAAACGGAGGATAATTTCTGATTACTTATCAATCTTAACAAAGGACAAGACAATTGAAAGACTCATCATGCTCGTGAAAGAAGAACATGAACAGCTTTTGACATGATTTAAATGCCGATTGGGTCCCAAAAACAATCAACACCAGACAATTAACCGGATTAAGTACAACATGTTTGAACTTAACAACACTGTGATGGTCAATGGTAGGAAAAACAAGGGCACTTTTAATCCAGTTCAATGGATGCAAAATTGGCTTTTTAAAGGTTTTTTTTTTCCTTTTTATAAGCCAGGCATGTTCAATTTTGTTGAAGTCTGTTGCCTTCTCTTCTGTCCAATTGAAAAGCAACCCGTTTTTCCAATACAAAGAGAGAGAGAAAAAAAAAAAGAGAACAAATTATACAAGAATCCTATAGTGAGGGCGTTATAAGACCCTTAGATGACACCCCATCTTTTTAACCTTTGGATTAAGAGATACTAACCTCTCCGCACGTGCTTCCACGCTTGTAATATGCTTTTTTTAAAAATTTCAAAATTTATTTTAGAATTAAAAAAGATAATGTGTAGTTGTGTTCCATAAAAATAGGATTCATTATCTTATTTTTCTTTTAATTTTAATTTTTTTAATATGAAAAAGTGTGAATTTATCATATTATCCTTATTTAATTAATAATTTCAATTCTTAATATTTGAATTAGCCAATGACATTTTCTGGTATTTTGAATGTTTTACCATTCTCTGCCTTTTGCTTTATATATATAGATGATGACTCACAAATTATAATTTGGTTCTGGATTGGTCTGTCATTGCCTGCAATTCAAGCCCAATATAGCCCATTTCTCAATAATGGATCCAACATAAGATCAGGCCCAAGTCCTTGCACAAAGTTCAGTTTGAGTCCAAATTTCGAACACTCCATGGCTTTTTTCGCGGCATTTAACTGTCGTCTCTCCTTCTTCAGGCGTGGTTTCTTTCATATTTTCCGTACCCAACAAATTTGTAGGCAAGCTTGTGATCTAGCTTCCTGATTCTTACTTATTAAGTTTGTTATTGCCGATTAAGCCGTCTGAAATGGTTGAATGTTCGGGTCATATGTGAAAGCAATAAAAGTGCACGCCATGTGTTTGATGTTTTGCCGTAGCGGAGTCGTGGTCCTTTTACCGATGATGCCTTATGGAAGAAGAAAGAGAGAAAATGGTGGATGTAGTTTTAGTTTTGGAGTGCCAACTTGAAAGGTTATTTGGAGGTTGTTCTTTTCCAGGTGACAATGGCCTGTAGACATGTATAGAAGTATGTATGGTGTAAGCATGTAAATGGTGCACCATAAAGACATTCCCATGCAATTAAGTTCCAAATCATTTTCCAAATAAGTTAAAGAACTTGATGAAAAGATTGAGCAAAGCCTGATCTTACCACCAACTTGCCAGAGTGACAATGACATACAAATTACAATACACAAACTTTCTTTTATTCGAATATCTCTTCGACCCACTTTAAGGAAGCCAGAACCTGCTAGCTAGACTAGACTACTTTCAAGGGTAGGGAGAATACAGAGGAGAGACTAGTGGTGGTTGAAGCTTAATTAATAGATCTGAAAGAGCATACTGTTTGGATGAGAGTGAGTATGAGGAGAACAGTAGCTGCGATGACCGAAACAGTCGACCACGGTGTGTTAAAATAATTTTGCCTCAAATTTGCCATCCATTTGTGCCTATGAGTTCTGCAGTAGTTGTTCAGCTCATCACACAGAGTAGCGTAATAGTAGTTGCTAACAATGAGCCCACTGTCAAGGTTATTGAGCAAAGTAGATACCCCACTGTTCTCACCTATCCAATTTTGAACAATTCCATGCTCAACAAGAAGCAGCTCCACATCCTTTGATGAACTCACCAAACGCTTCATGAGGAAAACATAATTAGTTAGGTAATTCATGTTCTTGCAGTGACATTGTTCGAAAGCCAGGAGATTTCTGAATGTCAGCTCTGTCGAATCCGATACTCTTAACTTCTGAATTTTGAGAATCCCACTAGAGAATTTTATGTCAAAACCTTAAACTTGACTCTGGCCTGATGTAGCTCTGCCATGTTTGGTATTGTGGGAGATTTAAGTTTCCCTCTAGTTTTTGGTTCCATTGGTTGACACAAAATTCTCATAAAATCAACAAACTGGTTTACCTCTATTCCTGGAACAAAAATTCTCTCTCAATCATCTTCTGTTCCCTCCCTATAGATTGCATCTTTGAACGAAAAGCACGAAACAAATATTAGTGAATATTTCCTACTAGTAAGAGCGAAAAGTTTATCGGGGTCAAAAGATCTTTCAGAATGAAGAATGGCAGTTGATTTTCAAGCATCCGCAAGTCAGGCGATATATCGCGTTTCATCCATGGTTTATGAAATATGTAATCATTTTCATCATTAAATCCCGAAAAAACACTTCCTCAATAAGAACTCAATGATGAAGGCTGCATCCACTAGAACGATTTTTACAAATTCATCACTGTCAAACTCAATGAATTCTGCATAATAACTGCGCAGTCTTGCTTCTTGATCCTTTATTTTGTTTATATAATCTTTCAAGCTTACCTGGGTTCAATATAGAAAATCCGCCTCTTTTTTCGCTCTTCCATGGCCTTCAAGTGTTCTATGCCATGGTGAAGTGGGCCTATAGAGACTACTTGAGGTGTGCAGGCATTTTCCTTTCCTCATCGCAGTCGCTCAGGAACTCTGTAGATACAACGCAATGGGGGCAGGGGAGACAAGTTGGCCAACTCTTGGCTCATCGAAGTTTCCAAAGGATTGTGCTGGTTTTCTATGTCATAATTTGGAGCTTCACTTCTTCCTTCATTTTTCCTCCTCATCATCATGTACTAGCACCAGAATCAACAAATAGTACATTTAGTTGATAAGTGCAAGCAGGAAAGGGAACTGAAATCAAAATCTTGTATGAGTTATTGCAAACCAACACCTTAAACACTGACTTCGACCAAAAAAAACACAGACCTTAAAAACTCACATGAAGTACTTAACCCTACTTTTGTATAGATATTTCCACATTCCAATCTTATTTCCAATAAAAACAGGCTGAGACAAATCAAACTTCTGTCAAACCTATCTATCTATAATTAAACACTTCTCTCTCGATTAATAGAGTTCTAAGTTCAACAATTAAAAAACATTTGCTTAAATAAAAAGGATCGATGAATAAATATAGCAATGGGGAAGGAAAGTCTGACGGTACAGACTGGATTGCTGATATATATGCAATCAATATCATTGTTGCCAACAATACGTATCGACATATTATTGGTACATTTTTGCCAACATCGATATCGATGTGCATATTGAGAGTCTGTTCTCTAATTTTCTGTATATGTCACACAACAATGACATAGAAAGTAATATGATTTGTGTTTATTGATTGTTAGGCGGGCTGATTGTGACGGACATCTACTCCCATCTTTCTTGTAGAATTTGAGCAACTGTTGATTATAAAGGGGGAAAAGCATGTAATCGGATTCACATATTTCTTTCTTTCCATTTTTTATTCTATATAGTCATGTGTGACCAAAACCATCATTTGCAATACATCTGTGATTGATATTGGAAATCAACATATCTCTTTGTTTTCCCATCATAATATTCTGTTCCCTGCAAGAGAATAAACACTTACGTAAACTGCATGGTGTAATCCAATGCCAAACTGCAAGGTGTGCCTCAGATTAAAGAACCATCTTCTGGGCTTCTCCTGGCATACCAAGATACTGCCTTGGATGTTCATCTGACGTTGAGAACTTCAATAACAGAAAAGCACAAAAAAAAATCGAATCAACGCAGCAGCCGAAACCGAAGGAAAAAAAATCGAAGCTTGAGTTGAGAGAGAGGCTCAAGACCGAGTATTTGAATTTTGAAGATTGGACAGCGAGTGCAAGCTTCGTCTGTCTTCATTTGGAAAAAAAAAAGGACACGACCCGCCTAGGCCGCCTAGAAGCCGCCTAGATCCGCCCAGACCACCTAGGCGCCGCCTAGATCCGCCCAGACCCCCTAGGCGCCGCCTAGATCCGCCCAGTCAGCCTAGAAGCCGCCTAGATCCGCCCAGACCGCCTAGAAGCCGCCTAGATCCGCCCAGACCGCCTAGAAGCCGCCTAGATCAGCCTAGACCGCCTTGAAGCCGCCTAACTCCCTGGCGTCGGTGTCCTCCAGCCTAGAGCCTAGGCTGATTTTTCGAACACTGCTCGAAACCTGGAACGGGCTTGCTCTGTGCCCTAGACGTTCGTAGTGACGAGTTTTTTTTTTTGGTCTGAGTAGTGATGAGTTCGAGTCCTCCATCCGTGGCTACCATGGCGTCCAATTTATGTATGTTTCTGGTTAAAACGTATAGCCGCGCGGCTATAAGCCATAAACAGAATATTTTAAAAGAGAGTATAGCCACGCGGCTATACTCCATAAATAGAATATTTTAGAAGTATGGCCGTGCGACTATACTCGAAAAAATGAATATTTTAGAGTGACTACAGAAAATTTTAGAAGAGATATTTTAAGAGTATAGCCGGTATAGCCGCCCGGCTATTCCGTTTTTTAAAGACGTTCTCACAACAATTCGTGACCCTTCCTTGATATGTAGCTGAAGCGATGAATGTCCAGATCAATCTCAAAGTAGTTAGGACCCTGCATGTGAGAGAGCTTGATAAAGTCAAACAACATGGTTTTTATGTTTCATCTTCTTAACACTCAACAACATAAATGTTCAATGTTTACCTTGTAAAAATTCTGTTGGGGGCGTGAAAGAACTGGTTTGTCATTATATGCATGTACAAGCTTTTTCTCAGCAGAACTCCAACCGAGATCCTCAGGATTTACCACCCCAGCCAAGATCTTTAGTCTTTCTCTAAAAGATACAGTGGAGTCCTTTTTGCGAATCCTTTAACTTTTTCCGTCTCATCATCAACCATTTTCTAAAAGCATTATTCAAATATATCAACAGACTGAGTGTTCCAATAGAACATAAGATCACATTTCCATCAGGAAGAGTAAATCAAAATAAAGTACATGCCTATCCAAATGGATGAAGTTGCATACAAAATGAAGTTACCTTGATGCTGTCCTGGAATTGAGGAGAGATGTTTTTATCAAAATTCTCAGAAACTTTGAAATACATTACAAGACTCATCCCCTCTCCATCACTATCACCAAGAAACATTGCAGCAGATAAGTTGGTAACTGCAACAAGGCGCAGAGCAATATCATTAGATATTGCCAAAATATAACAAACAAAACATAACAAGATAAATCAATTCTGAAAAAATACCTGTATGTTTACAATGAACACTTTCCCATATGCTTTCACTTTGGGAAGCTCGGGATGCTGGGCAATGTGATGTATCTTTTTGGGGCATACAAACACATCAACACCTATTGGAGTATATGGACTGTAGTTCGGAGCAGTTGACTTTCGTTATCTCTGGATGGTAGACCAACAAAAAATAATATTATCATTAGCAAGGCAGAATAGAGTAATTAGTTGCAAATGTCTAAATTCAGTTGTGCCCGGCATCTGCCAGGTGTTGCAAAAATAATATTATCATTAGAAGGACATTTAGGTCATTTGTGCCCAGCATCTGCCAGGTGTTGGACACGCATAGGTCCGGCTCAGATTCCAAAGTGAAATTTGGGTCGGGTCCTATCACATATATATATGCAGACCTTTTCTATTGAGGGATCCCTCAAATAATTTTATTTGATGTACACCCTTTAGGGTCCCACCTTAAAACTTGACTCCATCCAGATCCATTAAGAAATGGGGTAGAGATATGAAGACTACAGCCTTAGGAGGGGTCCTTGCAATCAATAAATCAAAATACAAAATATAATTATACACAACCATTGCAAACAACAATAAATCAAAATACAAAAGAATTAAACATAAGCATTGCATGAAAGTGAGCAAAATCAATTCCAAATCTTGAAAACCCGGCCCACCATGAACTGAAAGCCTTAATAAGATCCATGGAATTGTCACCCCCTTAAACGGTAGATATAATGGAGCACACTGCTTGTATGAGAGTGAGTATGAGGAGAAAAACAGCTGCAATGACAGAAGTAATTGCCCAAGGTGTGTTGAGATAATTTTGTCTCAAATTTGCCTTCCATTTGTGCCAGGGAGTTCCACAGTGCGTCTTCAGGTCTTCACAAACACCAGCATAATAAAAGTTATTGTAGCCGATACTGAACCCCTTTCCAAGGTTATTAATCAAAGTAGAAACCTCACTGTTATCAGCAAGACAGTTTTCAATAATTCCATTCTCAACTAGCAACTCCACATCCCGTGGAGTGTTTCACAAAAGAATCCATGACAGTAACATAATCAGTCATGTACTTCTCCTCATAGTGGCATTGCTCAAAGGCAACGAGATTTCTGATTGTAACCTCGTAGTACCATCTATTTTTAATTTTGGAATCTCCAAAGTCCCATCAGCAACATGAATGTCAATTAACTTATTGTTATGGTTGGGTCGCACCTTAAACTTGACTCCAGCCTGGTGTAGTTTTGTGATGCTGGGTATGTTTACAGTTTTGAGTCGCCCTCTTTTCTTGATTCCAAACATAAAATTCTTAAGAAATCAACAAAATGTTTCACTTCTACTTGAGAATCTATTCTCTCCAACTGCCTTCTGTTCCCCCGCTAAATCTTTTAGTTTGAAGAAATTGCTGGATAGTGTAATTAATGAAGGTACCTAAGAATATCTGGTCAAAAAGATCCTTAAGAATGAAGAATGGCAGCTGATTTCAAGCAATCGCAAGTCTAAACGTATATCCGTTTCATATTTTGCTTGTGAAATATGCAGTCATCTTCTTCTCGAAATCTGGAGAGCGGTACCTCAATAAGAGCTCAATTATGAATGCCGCATCCACTAGAATGATTCTTACAAATTCAGCGCTGCTAAACGCAATATGTTCTGCATAACAATTGCGCACTTTTGCTTCTTTTTCCCTTATTTTCTTTATATAACCATCAAGCTTACCTTGGTTCGATCCATAAAATATTTTAGGTACCTCATTTTGTGCTCTTCCATGGCTTGTAAATGCGCCTTGCCATGTTGAAATGGGCCAATGGACACTACTTGAGGTGTGTAGGCTTTTTCATTTGCCTGCCGTAGTCGCTCGGGAATTCTGTAGATACATCGCGAAGAGGATAGTGCAGACAAGGCCCTCAAGTCCTCCATTATTGAATCTTCTAATGCATCATTGTATGGTTTTCTATGTCATTTGCAGTTTCATCGTGCCTTCCATTGTCCTCCTATGTTGTGAACTGAATAATATTTCACTATGAACATTGCAAAATACTTCGAGCACAAGTTTTTAAAAAAAAAAGTATATAACAAAATATCAATCAAAGTTGGTTTAGAAAATCTAAAACATTGCCAGTCATACACCTCTGCCCCACTCATAAGAAGCAAACACACAAGCACCTTATAACGAATGAGATACCTCAGTGCATGCGGCAAGCTGAGTCAAAGTTGGCTTCATCCACCTAACCGTGCTATATATGAGTAAAAAATTATTGAAAACAAAAAAGGCAAAAAATTTTGAAAAATGGAAACAATAAATATGAGCTGAGAGCTGAGTCATCAGCTCACTAGGGTAAGTTTGCTAAAAAAAAATCAATAGCTTACATCGAAAATAATAATTGGCTTACATCAAAACTTAAAATAACGTGGGTTATTCCTAAGAAACGTTAATACTTTTGGGTTTATATATTTTTTTCTTTCTTGTTTTTTTTTTTAAAAAAAGAAAAAAAAGTCTGACCGTGTATGTATGATGACGGTATATGCATGTTATTTGTAGACCTAAGGTAAAACAGACAAACTTTTTTACTACTCCATTTGTCATGATGTTTATCTCAAGAATTAAACTGTTATATCCTCCATTTTAGATCTCATGCTTCCATTTAAAGAAAATAATATCAACAAAAAAAAAGAATAAAGTTGCAACATTGATCAATTCAAATGTCCAACTACAGGATTTTGAGCCTATGTGTTTAGATATTACGCATTTACACCCACATTTCGCTAAATCTAGTCCAGTATAATAATCTAACCCCTTAGAATGTGACACATCATCAAGTTTTCTTTTCCTTCACTAAACAGAAGTTAAGTTTTATTTGTGGGTAACTAAACTCTCGTTTAGAGCATTTTTTTTTCTTTGTTTCTGTGTAAAGTATAATGGGTTAGAGTATATTTGTGGGTAACTAAAATATCATTTAACAAACAATAGTTACCTTTGTTTAGAGAAGGAAAAAAATTTGATGATGTGTCATGTTCTAAAGGGTTGATTATATAATGATCTAGATTTAGCGAAATGCAAATAAAATGCGTAATGTCTAAATGCAAAGGTTCAGGATCTCCAACTACCATTGAAAGTTGAAACATAAGAAACTAAAATCTTCAAGAAAATGCTATCAATTGAAAAAAAACAAAAAAGGAAGGGAATTCGCACCTGCTATGCACAAAAGAGCAAGTCGGTTACCAAAAAAGCTAAATGACTCTTTTCTCTTCTTCTTTTTGTTGTGGAAAAGAAAAGCTCAATGATGGGCTATATATAGGAGAAGCTCAATGTTTGAATTAATATCTTCTATCCACCCCTTCCTCGCTATATAAGACAAACAGCGACACAGACCTAAGATTCATACTTTCCTTTTTTAATTATTTTTTATTTTGGTTCTTTAGATCCAGTTGCACATTCCAGAGAAAGAAAACCACAGGCATGCAATGCAAGCTCTCTTTCCCACGTTTCCCAATGTTTTTCTCCTATTTTTTATTATTTAGATTTTGGATCCAATTCCACATCCCAAAGAGAGAAAACCACAAGTGTGCAAGCAAGTTTGATGCCATTCTTCTTTTTGTGTGGAAATGTTTGTGTTTGGTCTATTAGTTTTCTTAAGTGTTCTAAATTCTGTTACTACATACATTATTGTTGTAGAGAATTGCATGCCGAGTTGGAATGTTCTTGGTAATTTGCTTCACATTTCAAACGACATTTTACTGAATAATACTACAACCTCGCTTACTAACATAACCCATTAATCTTTGTTTGTATTTGTTGTTCTGGTTAAGAAGAGATGCAAATCACCATCTTGCATTTTTGTTACAATAAGTAAGAAATAAGCGAAGCCTCTCACATTCTTTCATACTTAATAAAATACAGAACGAGAAAAATATGAATAAAATACGTGTTTACAACAACAATGACATAAGATTAATAACGGAAAGGAAAAAACAGAAAAAAAGGAAGTGAAACAGCACTTCTATATATGTATGACAAAACCAGAGTGGCTTTAGATGGTCAGGTCAGCCTCCTTGATTTTACTAATTACTTTTAGATCTTGGTCAGTTTTAACTATAATTCATTACGTTGATCTAACAAAAATAATTTCATTGTAGTCCTTACATTTTGAAATTTCCCATAATTATATATAAAAAAATAGACAAGTTGCTTTAGTGGTTGAAAAAAAAAAATTTGTAAAGTTTGTTCCAAGCTGTAACATTATTTGGGAGGCAAGTTCAGCAATTAATTAATTAATTTTTTTAGAAAAGCTCCCTAATTAATATTAGACGTATGACTCAAGGTCTATTTTTTCTTATTAATATATAACAAAATAAGAAAAAATGGTTTTGTGTTGCCCAGATTTCAAAGGCGCGGAGATTCCAAACAGAATATCCAAAGTCTAAGTAAAATAAGTTTATATTATTTTATGCTTATACCTTGACTCCAGCATGGTAGATGCCATGCGTGATTTTGAATATGTCGAACCCATCTTCTTGTTTAGGGGTAAAAGTTAGATTGATTTATTTGAGTTGGAAGTGACTAACTGACTAACTGTACCCAATAGAAGTGTAGGCAAGCTTTTGATCTTGGCTGTCTTATGCTTGCATCTTACCTTTGTTATTGCCGTCTCAAATGGTTGGTCGTTCATGTCGTATGTGAAAGCAACAAATTGCACGCCATGTGTTCGATGTATTGCCTTACCGAATTCAAGGCCCTTTACCTATTGCAGTTTTAACTTCGGAGCGTCGACTTAAAGAGTTATTTGAGGTTTTTTTTTTTTTTTTTCCAGGTCACAATGGCCTGTAGACATGTAGAGAGTTGCTAATACAGGGTTCAATGCGTCTGATGGCTAGCGAAAGGGAGCCGTTCATTTGAATGCGATGCTATATCATTACTCAGAGGAGTCTCATGGGGAGCCTATGCACCGAGAATGGTATGAAAAAGGAATTCACCAAGTTAACAAACTAACCCAATTGTTAAAAAAATGTCGAGTTGGTTGATGAAAGCTTGTTAACATCAGTGATGGGTTCGATTATCATGGATGACCGTATTGAACACAGAATGCCTACATTCAAGTCACTGCCAGGGAATTTATTGGGTCTCCATTGGTTCAGCAAACGTTAAAGAATGATGTCGTGGCATTGTCAGGTGGTAGAATCTGTAATCATTTGTGTGTTTCAGTAACCAAATGAAAGAGAGCCATGGTTGTAAAAACACTCTCCGTAGTAAGTGGCTTTCTGACATTTCTGCTCAACAAAGACAGTCAGTGCGTGTTACATTATCTCCCAAGTACACAGCACCGCAATATGGACTGGGACGCTTGAGGAGGTTACTCAATGGATCGATGGCGATCAAGGTCTACTCCCCGCAATATAGTTTTAATGATCTCAATGATCTATCTTAAATAAGGCACCGATAATTAGAGCAGTTTGGATCATGAAACGTATATAACAAACTAAAGCTTCAAGAAAAAAGGGTGTAGAAAAATATCATTAGAAGTATGGAACAAAAGAAATTATTAACTCAAAACCAAAAAGAGAGTGGAAGTGATTAAAACACACCTCCAAGCTTCTTTTGCCTGTGGTAGCTGACAGGAAAAGTTCAATGCAGATAGTTTGAGGCAGAACTTTCTCCTATTAATAGCACAGTCATGAGCTATATATGTAAGAACAAGTTGATTTAATCTTTCCTTAAAAACAACAAATTGCTTTAATATTGATAATTAAAATAAGTATGATTCCTTTAGAAGTCAGATCAGTTTTGAGCTTCATTGCTTTTAACATTTGCGGACTTTTGTCTACTACAAAACAAAGTTCCAAGTCAACACATCAAAATTGTTTTGGGAGATTCACTGTTATACCCAATTTAGGAGCCTAAATTATAAGAAAAAAACCAATTTACAATATAATTAAGAGGCTTCGAACTTCCTATAAATTACATAACTGCCATTAATTTCTTAATACAAGCCCAACCCCAAAACCCTCATTAAAAAAAAAACACAAACACTCAATAAGGCATAAAAAAAATTTTAATAATCAAAAATTAAATTCAATAGAGTTAGCTATCATTTTTTTATATGGAACATGGTTGTAGCTAGATTCGAATAGCCATTGCTTAATTCCAATTTCAAACAACGTACCGTGAAAGATAAGAAACTAAAAGCTTCAAGAAGATGGAAAAAACAAGACCAAAAAAGGAAGTGAGTTAAAATTGGCACCTGTATGTTCAAAGACCTAGTTGGTTTCCCTTTGTTCGATTGCAAGAGAAGCTCAATGCAGCTTACTTGGTTCCTCTGGTAGATGAAAATATGATTTTTCTCCTAATAGAACAACCTTTTTGTTTTTTATGTTTATGTTATAAAATTCTTGCCGGATTGAAATAATGTCTTCTAGCTACGTGCCTTATCTTTTTTGCCGGGCCATGAATTGAATGTAGAGGCAGAGCGTGGACTTGGGCTTGTATAAGACAAAAGACTGAAACCAGAACGTATGTTCAATTATTTTTATTTATTTCTTAGTCAATCTCCTAGTTATTTAGATTTTGGATCCAGTTCCCACATCCCAAAGACAGAAAACCACCACTACATACAGTATAGACAGTGTGCTAGACTCATCTCATTTTCTCACCTATACCCTATATTTGTCCTAAAAGAGAGTTTCTAATTTCATGTACTGAGGCAACCCATCAAATTCCTTTTACACCATGAAATCAAAAAGTTTTATTTGCGGGGTTTTGCTCGATCATTTTCCACAAGCAACCGTCCTGTAACCCCCAATAATTTAAAAGGGCCGATGATCTTTAATTTGGTGATAGCTTCATCTACCTACCGTGCTATATATGAGCTATGCAATGGTGACGGTGTTACATGACGTCACAATGTCGTAGGGATAAAAAAATATAGAATATAATTTAAATACTCATTCCTAAACATAGTTCTATAAAGAAACCTATACCATTCAATGTATATAAATACACCCAAAAAACATTTTATAGAATTTTGAATGTTTTCTCATTATATGCCTTTTACTTTATATATATAGATAATGACTTACAAATTATAACTTAGTACTGGGTTGGTGTGTCATTGCCTGCAATTCAAGCCCAATAGAGCGCATTTCTCAATAATGGATCCAACATAAGACCAGGACCAAGTCCGTGCACAGAGTTTCAGTTGAGTCCAAATTTCAAAACACTTCATGGCTTTTTTCGCGGCATTTTGACTGTCGTCTCTCCTTTCTTCAGGCGTGGTTTCTTTCATATTTTCCGTACCCAACAAATTTGTAGGCAAGCTTGTAATCTAGCTTCCTGATTCTTACTTATTTACGTTTGTTATTGCCGATCACGCCGTCTGAAATGGTTGAATGTTCCGGTCATATGTGAAAGCAATACAAATGCACGCCATGTGTTTGATGTTTTGCCGTAGCGCAGTCATGGCCCTTTTACTGATGATGTCTTATGGAAGAAGAAAAGAGAAAATGGTGGATGTAGTTTTAGTTTTGGAGTGCCAACTTGAAAGGTTATTTGGAGGTTGTTCTTTTCCAGGTAACAATGGCCTGTTGACATGAATAGAAGTATGTATGGTGTAAGCATGTAAACGGTGCACCATAAAGAACATTCCCATGCAATTAAGTTCCAAATCATTTTTCCAAATAAGTAAAGAACTTGATGAAAAGATTGAGCAAAACCTGATCTACAACCAACTTGCTAGAGTGACAATGACATACAATACACAAACTTTCTTTTATTCGAATATCTCTTCGACCCACTTTAAGGAAGCCAGAACCTGCTAGCTAGACTTGACTACTTTCAAGGGTAGGGAGAATGCAGAGGAGAGACTAGTGGTGGTTGAAGCTTAATTAATAGATCTGACAGAGCATACTGTTTGGATGAGAGTGAGTATGAGGAGAACACTAGCTGCGATGACAGAAACAGTTGACCACGGTGTGTTAAAATAATTTTGCCTCAAATTTGCCATCCATTTGTGCCTGCGAGTTCTGCTGTAGATGTTCAGCTCATCACACAGAGTAGCATAATAGTGGTTGCTAACAATGATCCCACTGTCAAGGTTATTGAGCAAAGTAGATACCCCACTGTTCTCACCTACCCGATTTTGAACAATTCCATGCTCAATAAGCAGCTCCACATCCTTTGATGAAGTCGCCAAACGCCTCATGAGGGAAACATAATTAGTTAGGTAATTCATGTTCTTGCAGTGACATTGTTCGAAAGCCAGGAGATTTCTGAATGTCAGCTCTGTCGTATCCGATACTCTTAACTTCGGAATTTCCAGAACCCCACTAGAGAATTTTATGTCAAACAGACTTTTGCTTGTTCCCACCTTAAACTTGACTCCGGCCTGATGTAGCTCTGCCATGTTTGGTATCGTGGGAGATTTAAGTCTCCGTCTAGTTTTTGGTTCCATTGGTTGACTCAAAATTCTCATAAAATCAACAAAATGTTTTACCTCTACTCCAGGAACAAATATTCTGTCCAAGTCGTCTTTTGTTCCCTCGCTATATATTGCAGCTTTGAATGAATAGAAAGAAACAAATATTAGCGAAAATTGCCTACTAGCAGGAGGGAAAAGTTTATCACGGTAAAAAAGATCCTCCAGAATGAAGAATGGCAGTTGATTTTCAAGCATCCGCAAGTCAGGCGATATATCGTATTTCATCCATGGTTTCTCAAATATGTAGTCATTTTCATGATTAAATTCTAAACAACAGTTCCCAATAAGAACTCAATGATGAAGGCTGCATCCACTAAAATGATTCTTACAAATTCATCACTGTCAAACTCAATGAAATCTGCATAATAACTGCGCAATCTTGCTTCTCGATCCTTTATTTTGTTTATATAATTATTCAAGCTTACGTGGGTTCGATTTAGAAAATCCGCTAGATACCTCTTTTTGTGCTCTTCCATGGCCTTCAAGTGTTCTTTGCCATGGTGAAGTGGGCCTATAGAGACTACTCGAGGTTTATAGGCATTTTTGTTTCCTCGTCGCAGTCGCTCAGGAACTCTGTAGATACAACGCAATGGGCGCAGGGGAGACAAGTTGGCCAACTCTTGGCTCATCGAAGTTTCCAAAGGATTGTGCTGGTTTTCTATGTCATAATTTGGAGCTTCACTTCTTCCTTCATTTTTCCTCCTCATCGTCATGTACTAGCTCCAGAATCAACAAATATTACATTTAGTTGATGAGAGCAAGCAGGAAAGGGAACTGAAATCAAAATCTTGTATGAGTTATTGCATACCAACACCTTAAACACTCACTTGGACCAAAAAAAATACAGACCTTAAAAACTCACATGAAGTACTTAACTCTACTTTTGTATAGATATTTCCACATTCCAATCTTATTAATAGAGTTCTAAGTTCAACAACTAAAAAACATTTGCTTAAATAAAAAGGATCGATGCGTAAATATAGCAATGGGGAAGGAAAGTCTGACGGTACAGACTGGATTGCTGATATATATGCAATCAATATCATTGTTGCCAACAATACGTATCGACATATTATTGGTACATTTTTGCCAACATCGATATCGATGTGCATATCGAGAGTCTGTTCTCTAATTTTCTGTATATGTCACAACAACAATGACATAAGATTAATAATGGAAAAAGAAAAAACAGAAAAAGGAAGTGAAACCGCACCTGCTATATGTATGACAAAACCAAGTTTGTTTCAGCCTTGATGGCTGATCACCAGAAAAGTTCAAGGCAGATTGTTTGCTCCTCTGATAGATGTGATGAGGAAATTTGCTCTTGGCGGGTAGAACAAGTTGCTTTAGTAGTGGAAATTTTTTTTTTGTAAAGTTTGTTGCAAGCTGTAACAGTAATTGGGAGGC
>BJCG01000825.1:0-62848 GCA_005406145.1 Prunus yedoensis
CATATGAAGAGCTACGAGGTGCAACTGGGAATTTTAGCCTGGAAAATTTGATTGGAAGCGGGAGCTTTGGGTCTGTATACAGAGGGTGCCTAAGAGAAGGAATTGAAGTTGCAGTGAAGGTGCTTGATATTAAAAGGACAGGATCGTGGAAGAGTTTTTTGGCAGAGTGTGAGGCCTTGAGGAGCGTGAGGCATCGCAATCTTGTCAAACTGATCACATCATGCTCCAGCTTGGACTTCAAGAACATGGATTTTTTGGCTTTGGTGTATGAGTATCTGAGTAATGGGAGCTTGGAAGATTGGATTCAGGGTAAGAGAAAGAATACTAATGGAGATGGATTGAACATCGTGGAGAGACTGAATGTGGCCATTGATGTTGCGTGTGGATTGGATTATCTGCATCATGATTGTGAAGTTCCAGTGGCGCACTGTGATTTAAAGCCCAGCAACATTCTTTTGGACAGAGATATGATTGCGAAGATTGGAGATTTTGGGTTGGCCAAGTTGCTGATAGAAAAAACAGGCAATAACGCTCTCAGCTCCACAGACGTGCTAAAGGGTTCAATAGGATATATGCCCCCAGGTCAGTATTAAGCAGCCCTCTTCTCATTTGAAGTATTTGGTTTACCTTATACGTCAAGTTAGCTATGTTTTATGATTGTTTTTTTTTTTTCTCTTTCTAGTTTGTTGGGTTTATTAAGAATGAACTATGATGCAGAGTATGGTTTTGGACAAAAGCCATCGACGGCCGGAGATGCATACAGTTTCGGAGTAGTGTTGTTGGAGCTGTTTACTGGGAAAAGCCCAACCCATGAAAGATTCACAGGAGATGAAAATCTTATCAAATGGGTGCACTCAGCCTTCCCTCAAAACATTGCCCAGGTACTAGACTCTGAGCTGCTACACCCCATGCAACATCCGCCCAATGAATTAGAACGTAATTGCCTGACTTCAGTTATAGAGGTTGGGCTATCTTGCACTTATGTTTCGCCTGAGGGACGCATTAGCTTGAGGGATGCCCTCCACAAACTGGAAGCTGCTCGGCAGACCCTTTTCAGGCATGCTCATGTTGAGAGTGCCAAGCATGAATTTTAACTACAAACTGGAAATTGCATGTTTATTTATGTACAATTAATACTATGTTATAATAATTGAGGGTCGCATTTCCCTCATTCGCTCATCTTGTGATTTAAGAAAAATTTGTAAGGGTTAATTACATTATTGGTCATTGGGGTTTGGCTCGAAATGAAATTTGGTCACCATAATTTCAATTTTCCCAATTTGGTCACCAATAGTTAATAAATTCAGTCCAATGCCTCAATTCCGTCAGTTTGTTTGATTAACAAATATTTGATATTAAATTAAAATTAAGGCCAAAAGTAATTTTTAGTCCACATAGTTTGGCACTTCAAACACTTTTGACTATATAGTTTCAATTTCGTCAATTTTGCCATTTGTAGTTTTCATAATTGTGGCAATTTAAGGACAATTGTAATTTCCATCAAAATATTCTAATTTGCAATCCCCTCCCCAACCAACCAACACTCACAAACCGTCCTACCCAACCCCACCTAGCTAGGCACAACCTGCAATTGACCACCAACCACCAGCCCCCAAAGCAGCGGATCCAGGAAATTTTCCTGGGAAGGGGCAACATTTTAAAAAGTTAAAAACTCAAAAGAAAGACCCTTAATTATTCAAAAAGGATTTAGGGTTTATGGTTACACAAAGATAACCAATCATAAACAAAAATAATATCCTCTTAAAAACAACAATATTAAAATACATATTAAAAATATTATAAAAAAAACCAAAAGAATAAAAAATGGGAAAAAAAACATTCAAACTTGTAGAAGAGAGATGATCTGCAGCAAGACTCATGAGCACGCACAGCTTCGTGAAGAATCAAGGACTTCAAAGCAAGGTATCCCTTGGTCCATTTAATTTCAACTTGGACTCCAAGAACACTCTCCTCTGTTTGTGGAAATAAGGCTTCAGGTTTGCTTTTTTAATTTTTATTTTTTTTGCCTGACCTAAACGACATTGTTTGGCCAGGACTTAAAGAAAAGAACTCGCGCTGCACTTAGAGCAGCATCGCAACAAAGAAAAGAAAGAGAGAGAGCGGATGAGACAGAGAGAGAGTGAGTGACTGAGAAAGAGAGGTTGAGACTGAGAGAGTGACTGAGAGAGATTGAGTGATGAATCTGGATGAGTTTCATGGGCATAGGTGAGAGTGATTGTGAGAGGCAGAGGTGAGACTCGAGAGGGAGTCTAAGAGAAGAGAAGGGAGGAGGCGGAATGAAAAAATTGAATGAAGTTAAAAACTAGGGTTTCGCTCGATCTGGTGTAGCCAAGAGCAACGAAACCGGCTAAAACTCCACCAATCATAACTTGACACATGTAATACTTATTATTTTAATAATATAATTTAAATATGCGGTCTGGTCCAGTTTTTAGCAATTTTTGGATAATTAAAACCGGTCCAACTCGATTCAGGGGCAGTTCATGCAATTTTTTTACCGGTTCTTCATTTTTACAGCTTAAAAACGAACCAAACCACCTTAAACAGTCCAGTTCGGGCGGTTCGGTCAGGTTTTCGGTAATAATGTGCAGCCCTACATTATTGAGATGATTGAAGATTTTCCCCCAACATTATTGAGATGCTCAATAATTGAAAAGTCTTCCCCCAACAATATTGAGATGATTGAAAAGTCTTCCCCAACATTAATGTGCTCTATGCGGTTGTGTTGAAAGACTTTTTCAATCGTACATTCCCATTATGATAGGGAACGGACTTAATTGCAGCCTTAAAGCCTATTGTACCACAAGTTCTATATATTGAATACTGATAAGGAATCTGATTAGGGGATGGAAATGGGTAATTTGACATTAAATTATCATCCCATGTCAAATTACTCACTTGAGACTTTGGACAATTAAAATCAGTCCAACCCGATTCAAGGATGGTTCGGGCGATTTTTTTTTACCGGTTCGGGCTTATAAATTTGACTTAAACCTGGTATACCATAAGCATAACCTATCATTCCGTTGAGTTCAAGATAAGAAAATATCATATGTGGGCAAAAGCACGAAACATCTCGTGCAACTGCAAATCCAACAGCCAATATTAAAGGCGCGTTGACATCATCGATGACTTCAGCTCGTTGTTAGGTTTTTATTTTGTTTTAATAACTTTTTTAAATGTTTTAAATTCATTTTGTTTTTAATATATATATATTAAATTGCTTTTTGATAGTTGGAAGTCAGAACCATTAATTGAAAGTTATTTTTTATTTATTTATTTAAAAAAATTAAATGTTTAAAAAATATATATATAAATTAAAAAATATTATCTCTAAATCGTAGTTTAATTAAATTAAACAATACATAGTTGTGGAATATACGAGTGTTGTACTATAATTTTTCTCAAAATAATAAAATATGAAGGGCCCTAAAATATAGCTATGCATGGCTGGAGATTAAAAAATTTAGCCATGCACTGTTCTTTAAAAAATTAATATTTTGGAGAGCTAAATTTTTAGTCCTGGACTATATTTAGCCTTATAACTAGAGATGGCCTAAAGCTAAAGACCCTACTATGTTGCTCAACTGTTATATACAGTGGCGGACCTATGCAGGCACAAGGAGGTGCGCCCACACCTCTGGTCGCTGGAAATTGCCATTACAGGTGCTGGAGTTGCACCTCTGCTTCAGACCAGCAATGCACATAATGTGTTCGACGAAATGCGCAAACCATTAGGCGCTGTGCGCAACGCACGCGCTCTTTTTTTTTTTTTTTTTTTATATTTACGAAGCCTGACTAAAAAGACGTCGTTTGGACCAGGGTTTTTTAATTTAATAAAAAAAAAAAGGGGGGAAACTGCTGCTGTACGTGGGCTTTTTGTGGGCTTTTCGAAAGGGCTTCTATTTCCTTACTTAAATGGGTTTTAATTGGGAGTTCTCTTTATTCAATCGGGTTTTGGGAATTCCTTAATTAAGTAGAATGGAAAATTCTCTTTATAAAAGATCAATATAATATCACCAAATTTCATCAAAGTGTGTGTGCATCACAAGAATCCTGCGTTTTTTTTTTCCTTCTTAAGTGCGCCAATCCAAAGTATGTTGAATGCATTTTTTTTCTTGAGCAAAAGCCAATTTTGTTTATTCTTTTCTTAATAATTTTTTTTCTTATTTAGCTCTCTATACAGTTATGGAACGGTACTTCAGAGAAAGAGTTCAAATCCGACTAGTTCCAACCCTCCTTCAAATATACAATTATCAAGATTTTGTGGCATATTGACGTTCCTAACATGGATGATTTATTTGTACCACAAGGGAGATCACGACGTAAAGCTCAGAAAATCACAAACCACCATTATTATCGCGTTGACCTATTTCTTACTATCATTGATAAGCAACTAGTGGAATTGAATAATCGCTTTACAGAGGTAAATACTGAATTGCTCCTTTGTCTGGCATGTTTGAGTCCGGCTTATAATTTTGCAACTTTTGACAAACAAAAAATACTTTGTTTTGCTAAATTTTACCCTCAAGAATTTAATGACCGAGACCTCATGAAGCTTGAAGATCAACTTGGGCTTTATATTGTTGATATGCAGAGCAGCACAGAGTTTTCATCATTGAACGGAACTACTGATCTGGCTGAAAAATTGGTGAATACAGGAAGGAGTAGAATATACAAATATGTGTATTTACTTGTTACATTGGCTTTAGTTTTACCTGTTGCAACTGCTTCGGTTGAGAGAGCTTTTTCAGCTATGAATATTGTGAAAACACCATTGCATAACAAAATGGGGAATCAATGGTTGAGTGATAGTTTGGTTGTTTATATTGAGAAATATATTTTTTCTTGTATTAGTAATGCAAATATAATGCGACGTTTTCATGATATGAAACCTCGTCGACAACAATTGTAGGTCAATTGTAATGTTATTTTTTTAATTAATTATGAATAACATTAGTATTATTTAAATGATAAGGATGTTTAGTTTTATTTTTATTTTTATTGGAGCTCTTAGCTTTTAAAAATTGCACATTCGCTGAAAAATTCCTGAGTCCGCCGCTGGTTATATATGACCCAAAATCAGTTGGTGAGGGCCGATCCCACAGCCTGCGCCCATGCTCACAGAGTCCACAGCAAACCCAATATAGGAAGAAGTTTTATTGTTATGGATCGTCACAAAAAACAGGGGCATATGGTGAACTGGGGGTAACCAGCGCATGCCATCTGAGAGATCCTTCTCCGAACTGGGGGCATATAATTTGAAATCCTAACAAAAAAAAAGTAACATTGAGAATCCTTACTCGAGCTGCCATCTGAGCGATCTGACGTGATCGTGATGATTGGCGTTGAGGAGGGCCGAAACGCGAGGTTTGGGGCAAAACAACTGAGTCTCTTGAACAAGTCCGCATCTCTTCGCAAGCTGAGAGGCGTTCCCTTGCTGAATCACACAGTGATTCATTCTTTTTTCCAAGCTTTGAGACGACAACGTGAAACCTGTTCAAACAAATCACTATTTATTTACAAATTATCATCTTAATTTTGAACTCAGGGAGTCATTTCCACAATAGATCTAAAAAGAGAAAGAAAACACGTGGAGGTAGAGATCTTGAAAGAGAACAAAAAAGGAAGGAGAGGAGGGGAGACAGGGAAGGGGGAGAGGGAAACCAGAGAAGAGAGAAAGGGGCAGAACATGGAGAAAAAGCCAAAAAACAACAGTAAAAAGAAGCAACAAGAAGTTAACAGAGTTAAAGTGGTTTAAGTGCTGGCCACATGTCACGAAGCTAGCAGGAAAACAGGGGGCGCAGGAACTTTGGTAACAGGTAAATCGGACTCATCAGATGTGGGCGAAACACGAACATCTCGTGCAAACTGCAGATCCAATAGCCAATATTAAAGGCGCGTTGACATCATCGATTGATGTCAACTAGCCATTAGGTTTTTATTTTTATTTTTAATAACTTTTTTTAAATATTTTTAATTCATTTTGTTTTTAAAATATATATATGAATTGCTTTATTATAGTTGGAGGTCAGAACCATTGATTGAAAGTTATTTTTTATTTTTTAAATTTAACCTATTTTTAAATCTCTCCAATTTATTTTGTTTTACTATATATATTAAACATTATTGTCTTTAAATCGTAGTTTAATTACATTAAACAATAACATAGTTGTGGAATATACGAGTGTGTAATTATAATTTTTCTCAAAATAATAAACTATGAAGGGCCTTAAAATATAGCTATGCATGGCTGGAGATTAATCCATACACTGTTCTTTAAAAAAATTAATATTTGGAGGGCTAAATTTTTAGTCATGGACTACATTTAGCCTTATAATTGGAGATGGCCTAAACCTAAAGACCCTACTCTGTTGCTCAACTGTTATATATGACCCAAAACCAGTTGGTGAGGCCGATCCCCACAGCCTGCAGCCCTGCTCACAGCAACCCCAATAGGAAAGAAGCTGTTGTTGTTACAGATCGTCACAACAAAGGGGCATATGGTGAATTGGGGTAACCAGCGCATGCCCAAGGCAACTGAAAGGATGTAAATACCGAATATTGATTATGATTAACAAAAATATAGTGAACCCATGCCAATAAGAGGTTGATGCATGTGACAATTTGAAGAAATTGAAACAGGTAGGGAAGAAGAGGACATAAATGATTCATTAAGCGAACAAGTTGAAAATGTTCACAACGCAAATGTTGCTGGAGGCCTTTTTTGGGTCAAACTGGGGGCTAAAGAAGCAACTAAACAAAAAATAATCTACATCTCAAGAGGCCATTACGATTAGCTTTAAGAATTCCAAAAAGTCCTTAGGAGGAGTCTCCAAAAACTGGAATCCCAGATCCAGGCCATGCCCCTTTTTAGCCAGGTGATCAGCCGCAAAGTTTGTTTCTCTGTAGACATGATTAATCTTCTATAAAAAAAAATTTATAATGATTTTTTCATTCTAAAATACCCTTGAAAATAGAAAAGATAAAAATATAAAATGGAAGAAAATTTAGATGATGTTAAAATCATATGACAAATAATGGATTTTGAAAAATTAAGGTGACATTTCTCTTAAATTTTTCTTTAAGGTGACAAATTGAAACTAAAGTATAAGTCCAAGTGACATGTCTATAAAAAATCTTGACACTTCCAAACCAGCACCCTCTAGAGGCCCATCACCTAGCTTCCCATTTTTCTGAAGTGTAGACTCAACCATTGCAAGCAATAAAAAAACAAACTCAATTTATAATAAATGAATCAAAATAAATCAAATACAATTATGCTCAAGAACAAAATGTTTGTTTTGCTTAATATATTTAGTTTGATTTGTATCTGTGTATTTGATCAGATGACATGATAATGACAAACTCTGTAAACGAACAGTGACCCCCCAAAAAAAAAAAAAAACCTCTTGTCAAATGATGCTCTTATCTTCCTCATATAGTTTTCTTCTCATGACTTATATTTTGGGTCATCCATGTAATTATATTTTGAGGTATATATGTGAGTGTGAGATAAAGATTCATCATATTTGGTTCATCATGTAATTATCATGTTTCTCCATATGATATGAGAGACTCATCTTTTCAATGACAATAAAGAGGACCATCTGGCTGCTTCTATATACATGATTAATCTTCTATAAGCTGCTCAAGTATTGTAGGTTGATAATTGGTAGCAATTAATTACTATGGTTGGTTTTAGTTTGCTGATTTTGAGATTGACTACAAAACCAACGACAGCAGGAGATGCATACAGTTTTGGTGTACTGTTGTTGGAACACTTACTCTAATGATTGATTTCAATTGTTGACCTGAGGTTGGGCTCTCTTGTATTAGCTTTGAGGGAAGCGCTTTACAAACTGAAACTGCTAGACCTACACCCTTTTCAATTTTGGCCACGTTGAGAGTGTTAACCTTTAATTTGGACAACAATTGCATGTAATGTATAAATTATAATAAATTAACAGCTTATCGTAATAATAAACGTAATTAGTATACACCATGTAAAAGGGATGGACTCATGATTGGAAAATAGGGTGGGCTAAATTTATCTTACATACAAACCTAGAAAACTTGACGGTGCAAGTGAACTTCATTGAAGTATGAATTTTAAGGTCAATTAACAATTACATGATAACTTCTCAATGAAAGGAAAATAATCGAAAGCATTTATTATCCATTACAAAAGAAGAAGAAGCAAAAAAAAAAACTGAACCATTTTAATCCATCCAAGCCAACTTGGAAAATAAAAATGAGAAGAAGTAGCCAAAATTTATAAGAAAACAAAAAAAGAATTGATGTTTTGTGTACACTAGAAAAGGTTAAAAAAGGGATTTTCTGTGGGTGGGATCACTAGGATGGGGTGTGTGGAGGTGTGCTTGGTGGGCCGAGTATTAATATTGGACTATAAATATCAAGTTGCCCAGGCTATAGCCTGTGTTAGCATGGACGTAGGACCGTCCTTGCCATATAATAAGCGAAATATGGTGATTTTGGTAGATGCACAACTTGTCTTTAAATGTGCAATGATGCCACATGAATTACAATGTTTCCTTCTAATCACCCATTTACTCATTAATTTCTAAAAATTCTAACTCAAATTAGTATCATACGAAATCATTTCATAAATAACACCATTGAAATTATATTTATGGGATGAAGCATAATTGTTATTGCCCATATGTGGATTAAATGAAAAGAAAAAACATCAACAACCAGAAGGGTAAGCAAAATGTTTAGTCTTTGTTGAGCTTTGGGTTGACTTGATTTTGATGTTTTGGGTTGAACTTAAAATTTGACAGTCCAAATTGAAATCAAAATATCACTTTGCAAAGAAAGCCGAAGCCAAAACTATCCCGCCCAAGTACCAAACCAAAACACCTAAAAAGGGACCCGCCTAGTACCAAATGTGTATGCCCCAAATGAAAATACGAAAGTTTCGAACTTTTAACCCAAATATTTTTCAGACAAAAAAAAAAAACAGTTTTAGATTTACTAAGCGCGCAATTTTAACTTTAAACAAAATAAAACGACCCAAAATTTTCAAATTTGGTTCATCGAAAATAAAAGTCACGTGGAAACCCGGCCCCACACAGACTAATTCCCAAAATTTCAATTTCGTCCAAACGCTCCAAAAATAATAGAAAACAAAATAAAACGCTCCAAAATCCAAAATCTCCAAATTTTAGTTTGCAACTAAAAAATTCACGTCAATCAAACAGCGCCAAAAGCACAAATTTTCGAAGCAGAGTTGAGCATGGCGCTCTATTTTCTCTCTCAAAACTTCAAAACGCACCCTCACTTTCCATTCTCACTACATATTGCCATCACCGCTCAGAGTCTCAACCTCAAACTCTGCGCTTTGCTTTCTCTCTCTATCTCTCTCACAGTCCAACCCGAGCCACGACAGCAGGTAAAGACCAAAGCTCGACCAGTGCAGAGCAATGGCTTCTACCACCGTGGCCGAGCAACTGAACTGCACTCGCATCACAACTCGTGCTGCGGCGAAGCGGAGGGCGATGGCCGCCTTGGTTGAGGAGCACCAGCTGGCTACCAAGAAGCGCGCGGTGCTTGGAGATGTGACGAACTTGGTCAACGTCGTCGTTTCGGCCAACCACAATCTTATGGTGAGTTGCAGAAACCGAATTGTGCAATCAAGAAGGAGGAGAAGAAAGCCGTAGCAACACGTGACATTGAGGATCCGCAACTGTGTGGACCTTATGCTTCGGACATTTATGCCTATCTTCGTAGGATGGAGGTACAAAGATCCCATTCTTCAGATTTTGATTTCTTCATTTGATAATCAGAACGGTCTTGGACTTTTCAACTTAAAATTGATATTGGGAAAAGGTTTTTGGTTTCAATTTTGATAGTGAAATTGGCTATAAAGCATTAAGATCCAATTGGTAGGATTTTGGGTTTAATTTTGATTCTGGGTATAGTTTTGTGAATTCTCTAAATTAGGGTTTACTGTTTTGTCAATTGGGGATTAGGCTCACCGTGAATAATGGGTTGGTTTCTTTAGGTGGAACCAAAGAGAAGGCCGTTGCCTGATTACATGGAGAAGGTTCAGAAAGATACTAATGCTAATATGAGAGCGGTCCTTGTGGATTGGCTGGTGGAGGTTGCAGAGGAATATAAGCTCCTTCCAGACACTCTTCATCTCTCTGTTTCTCATATCGATAAGTATCTATCGATCAATGTGGTCAATAAGCAGAAGCTTCAGCTACTGGGAGTTTGCTTCAATATTCATTGCATCGTAAGCTCACAAATCTTTGAATCTGTTGTCTGATTGGTACAACTGTTTTTCTTCTTCTGATGATGTGAAGTTACTATAAGTATTATTCTTACATTTTCATGATTTCTTAATTTATAGGAAATATGAAGAGATTACTCCTCCAAATGTGGATGAGCTCTGTGACATAACAGAAAATACATACACAAAAGAAGAGGTATTTGACATTTTACTTGGGGTTTTATCCCTGAAAATGATCTATTTATACCTCAGATAGATGCAATTGCTTTATACTAAGTAATTTTTTGATGGGTTGTAAGGTGATCAAGATGGAGCCGACATTCTCAAGTCCTGAAATTTGAAATGGGCAATCCTACTACTCGGACATTCTTAAGGTAAGGATGGTGCTGACAATGAAAACACTTTGTTTGGTTGGGTAATGTAATTACTTGCCAAGCTTAAATGACTTATGACTGATTGTTTTTGTTCCTTTGATGAATTGTTTTGCAGAAAATTCACTGATATTGCTCAAGAGAATTGCAAAGTAAGCTTCCCCCTTGCCTTCTCACACACACTTGTTGGCTTACTACCAAGTTTATAGTCTCTAACACTGACTGCTTTATTGTTTTGTGTGGTTTACAGACTCCCAATTTGCAGTTAGAGTTCTTGGTTTGCTACCTTGCTGAGCTGAGTTATTGGATTACAAACTTGTGAAGTTCCTGCCTTCTTTGGTAGCTGCATCAGTTGTTTTTCTGGCACGATTTATGACTAGAACAAAAACACATCCTTGGGTAAGGGTTTGATAAATTACTTGTGCGGATTTCAATGTCTGAAAGCAATTACTAAGTCGTATCCCTTTCCTCAGTGTCCAGCCCTGCAACAGCATACTGGATATAAAGCAGCTGATTTGAAAGAATGTGTTCTTGCCATACATGACATGTGCTTGGGTAGAAGAGCACGAAATTTGAATGTTATTCAAGAGAAATACAAACAACTTAAGGTATTGTTTATCAGAAGTAGGTTTGACCTTTTCTTATTTTCCAAATTTTAGAAATGCAAAACATGGTTCTAATGGAGTCCTTTTTCTTTAACGCAGTTCAAATGTGTGGCACACACTCCTTGCCCTCAAGATATACCAGCTACTTTATTTGAAGATCTGAAAACATAAGAGTACAATCCTTGTGGCAAGGGCTTGTCCAATGTGATAGGAAGATCTGGATATAAGTTTTATTGGGTGTGCTTGATTGATTGGAGGGTTAATGGCGAGGGCTGATGATGTTTGCCAATTGCTATTGGGTGAGGATGGGGTATCATTCTGCTTTGCGCCAGATTACCACTTGATTGACCTTTGTGTTGGATTTATGGGAAGCAGCTGGTTCTATATTATCATTCAGCAAATACACTTCAGCTAGTGCAGATCAAAACTGAGTAAGCTGTGATGCAGGGTATGGTCTGGCGGTGAACCAAATGAGCTCACCCAAAGGGTCGCACTTAAGCAGACTGATGCTGTAAACTTTCCACCCGACCCGATGTGGTGCAAGTGCAACGATGGGTGCATGACATCTAATCGTAGTGTGCCAACAAAGAAAATATACATGATTGCTTGATCACCTTAACAGCTGGGTTGCATTTGTTGAGCCACAGACGTACCAAATGACTCACAAGAAGAGTGTTGCTGTTGTCAAACTGAAACAGCCAGGCCAGCGGCTATAATTTACTTTTGCGGTTAGGTTAACTAGGAGTTTACTGTTAGTTATAGTTACTCAAGTTAAATACTTGTTACATCAGTTACATTAGGTGAGGGCTAATCTTGTAGCCTATATATATTGTAACACTGTCATGTTAATAATTAATGAGAATGGTTACTTCAGAACTCTCTGATTTTCCACAATCAGGCCTCTCATTGACAAAGCTAATTATCTCCCCACCCCAGGTTGCATATGTTTTACAGGCAGGTCCTGACGGAAATTTGCAAGTTTTGTTGCCTTTATATATCCTTGCTGGTTAAGTTTGGACTGTGCAGTGAAATTAGCAAGGGTCATTTGGAATGATGTGAAATACTAATACAAGGTATGGGGGAGGAAAGTGAGTTAATTCAACGAGAAACAAGTTTAAGAATAGGAAACTAATGCCATCTTTGATTTCTCGATCTATCAATGAATGTGAAAATAGGAAACTAATCGAAAGCTAAAAACTTAAGAAGTGATGCTAAAGACAATGACCAACATTCAAACACAATCTGTAATGTAACTTTCTTTGAGCATAAACATATAAAAAAACATGCGCATACATGGGCTTAGTCAAGTTAGCTAGAGTGGATTTGCTCCTCACTCTGCACCCAAGTTCGAATCCCCATTCTCATTAGATTAAAGTAAATTATCACCTGTATGAAAAAAAAAAAGTACAAAGAAAAGAAGAAGGGATTGACAATGTGAATCATGACATGACAACAAAATGAGGACATAAGTTAAATACGGGGAAGGGGGAAATTTACTTTTTTCTTTCTTCCTTGAGTTTTAGAAGCAAATTTTTATGTAACAAAAAAAAAAGCGAAGTTTGTAGATTGCTTTTTTTTTTTTTCTTTCTCGTATCTAATCTTTAAGATATTTGTATTTTTTAAACTTTTCAATTTACCTCTTACTAATTTTCAAATTTTTTAAGAGGTCGATGAAACATGTGGGGGTGTAGGGTGGACTAAAATGTTCAATTGTTTAAAAATAAATAAGTATTGGCAAAGTGTTTTATTTTAGAGGAAAAAAAATCATGTGTAAAATTTATATTAATTAGCGAAAAATTAGGTGTAAAATTTTTTATTTTTTTTATTTTATCGATAAGGGTAAAAAAGGAAAGATAAAAAACCGCGTGATCACCGAGTCACTAACGCGAGAAAAGATGTACGGCGATGAAAAAATAAATAAATGGCAAACACATTCCGAAATTTCAAAATTGAAGCAATTCAAAGCAGTGAACGAAAATGGATCCGAAAACATTAAAAGAGAAACCCAAAGGCGCCAACTTTAGTTTTCAAAGTGGCGCTCCATTTTACTCACTACAAAACTCTCTTCTTTCTCTTTTACCCATCAGAACCTCTCTCTCTCTAACCCAAACAAACCTCGACACTCACAGATTCGCTAGGGCTATGGCGGAGAAGGAGAACTGCGCCCGGGTCACAAGGTCAATGAAGAGGAGGGCCGAAGCTGCGATGGGCCAAGAGCAGCCGGCCACCAAGAAACGCGTGGTTTTAGGAGAGCTCCACATCCTCCAAAACGCCGTCGTTCCCGCGACTAACAAAAGTTCTGCGGTGGAGCCGCAGGTGCAGAAACGCGGAGCCAAAGCCAAGGCAAAGAAAGAGCTGCCCGAGAAGAAAACGGAGACGCCGACGACGCCGGACATTGATTCCACGTCGGATGACCCTCAAATGTGTGGGCCTTATGCTCGTGACATTTATGATTATCTTCACAAGCTCGAGGTAAGGCTTATCAAATCGTATTTATCTTGTCTGATAATGGAATTTATTGGAAAATTGTAGTTGGGTATTTGCCAAATTTAGATTTTTAATGCGTTCTCGTTGTTCTGAAAGTTGAATTTAGGATAAAGACTGAAGCGTTGTAGTGTTTAGTTATGCTATTTTGGGTTTTCCTCATTAGCCAAAAGCTAAGCATTATTTAGGAATTTTTGTCGTCTCTGTGTTTTGGGTTTTTGTTTGAATTGGAATTTGGGGTTTATTTTTCATAATGGGTAGGTATTGGTATTTGAGAATGGTTGGTGGCATTATGGTCTTGGTCTGAAGTCAAAACTGGTACATGAGTTTATAGCATTTTTGGTTTTGAGCAAATAGGCTAATGGTGACGATGAGTTTACATTCAGGCGGATCCAGATAGAAGGCCGTTACCTGATTACATGACAAAGGTTCAAAAGGACATCACTTCTAATATGAGAGGAATCTTAGTAGACTGGTTGGTGGAAGTTGCAGAGGAATATAAGCTCCTTTCCGACACTCTTTTCCTCACCGTTCTGTATATTGATAGATACCTATCTTTGAAAGCTCTCGACCGCAAAAGGCTTCAGTTACTGGGTGTTTCTTCAATGCTCATTGCCTCGTAAGTCCGCAAGTCAATGGAATTTTTGTGTGAATATTTTCTTACTAATATGAATCCACATAGTAATCTTCTTGTTAATGTGGTAAACAGAAAGTATGAGGAGATCAGCCCTCCACATGTGGAACAATTTTGTTACATCACAGATAATACATATGATAAGGACCAGGTGATTTTTATAATTCTCTTTCTCATCTTAGATTGATATTTTCAAATCACCCTCGCTTTTATAATTGTAGTACTTTAGATTAATACTTTTGTTCATTGTATGCATTGTATAGGTGTTAAAAATGGAGGCTGATATACTCAAGGCCTTAAAGTTCAACTTGGGAAATCCTACAATAAAGACAATACTAAGGTAAGGAGTAAGGGCAATGCTTGCATACTTTTTTGCTTGGGCACTTTTGATCATGCGCACTTATGATGCTTCGTTGTAAACATATCGGACTGATTAATGTTCCTTCTCATTTTGGTTTGCAGGAGATTTGCTAGAGTGACTCAAGAGAGCTACAAAGTATGCAAAACCTTTCTCTCACAGCCAATTGAGCTAAATATGTAATACATACAATAAGCTAATTACTTGCTTTGTGCTTTTTACAGGATCCTAATCTGCAGTTAGAATTTTTGGGCTACTACCTTGCAGAGTTAAGTTTGTTAGAGTACGAGTGTGTAAAGTTTTTGCCCTCATTGGTGGCTGCGTCTGTTACATTTCTCGCAAGATTTATGATCCGGCCAAAGTCTCATCCTTGGGTAAGAACTTGCTAGAGACGCTGTAACATTGTTTAACAAGTATTGAAAGAAATTGCTGAGTTAATCTTGCTTTCTGCAGACTCTGTCCCTGCAACAATATTCCGGATACAAACCGGCTGATTTGAGGGAATGCGTCCTTATCATACATGACTTGCATCGGAGTAAAAGAGGAGCAACTTTACAATCGATAAGAGGAAAGTACAAATCACATAAGGTACTTCGGCTAAATGTTTACCTACAGACTTTGTTTTTATTTTCCACGCTCTAGAGAATAGAGATGATGTGAATTGTGTTGTTTTTGGATACAGTTCAAATGCGTGGCAACCATATCTTCTCCTCCAGAAGTACCGACTGACTATTTTGAAGATCTGAAAGAATGATTATTTAAGTACAAGAAGAATAGGTTTTAGCCGCAAGACGAGGGGTTTTTTTAACTTAAGTTTTTCAAGACGAATGGTTGTGATGTATGCTTGGATATATATTTTTTTGTAGGGTCTCAATCTCAATGGTGTTGCTTAGATAGTCCCCACTAGCGTTTAAAATTTCTCTCACTTTGCTAGATTATTTTTTGATTATGACAGAAGTTAGGATAGCATTTTGAGTGCATTTGGTTGCTTTCGCTGGGAATGTTGAATTGTGAAAGCTTGTAACATTCCTCATGCTTTCAATCGCTGTAGAAATTATGTTTGTAAATCACAGTTTCTCAATTTTATTTTTAACTTTTCCTGGTTTTTGTTTCACTTGCATTATGTTCGTATCAGTCAAAACATGTTATGTTCTCTGATACACCTCATGTGCGACCCCATACTTAATTTGTGAATTCATTATATTAATTGACAGCTTAATAAATCAACCGTTCTGATATCATATTAAAGTATAAAATCCAAAATTTATTGGTAATCAGGGAAGAAATTTAAGACCTATTATATTGAGATATAAATATTAGAATATTCTATGTTTAGATTTTACATTCTTAACAAATTCTCTCCTTAAATGCAGATCGAATTTCAATAGCACAAGTGAAAATAAAAAATAAAAAAATTTCACTAGTACAACTTAACATAGAAAGAAAGCTCTTCATTGTCATATTTAAAGATGAATGGGAATCTACCCCAACTGAAAATAATAATAAAATGGTAATTAACATAAAAGTTGAAAATCTACATTCGGAAATCCACAACGCATACTACGTTGTTAGCAAAACAAGCAGCGACCTTGTCACCTTCCTTGTTCCAACAAACTTCAAATATCCCGCCATTTCCTGTGTATGTTTTTACAATTTTGCCTTCCTTCACGGACCATATGTGCATACATTTATCCATAGATCCACTGGCCAAGTACTCGCCATCCGGGCTGAATGCAACAGAGTATACTGGATCCCTAGGATTTTCCATACAGACAATGTCAGTAAATTGCGAATCACAACTGACATAACAGTCTCATTTCCAAGCAAACAAATCAGTACCACCTCTTTGTTCTTTGTGGAATGTAATTCGCACCTCATAGATCTCATACAGAATTTCTTTTAAAAAAAGCCATGCAACAAACTAAAATTATCAAATATTTACCTGTGGCCATTGAAGCTGTAGAGAAGTCTCCCTAGTTCCACGTCCCATAGTTTTATAGTTGAGTCAAAGGAAGCGCTGGTCCATGTAAAATAAGAGAAACATAAGGAATGCATGAATAACAGTATCTGCTCTTTCAAGGCAATGACAGAAACAAACACGAGCGACCATGCATGCACAAACACATATAGAAAGTACTTTACTTTACCCCTATTTCTACACATGTCAGAAGCAGTGCATTTACCTTGCTAGAACTAACTGTTGATTGGGATTATTTGTGCCTGGTCCTGTAGGACTCCACCGGATGGTATATATCTCCTACAAAATAATGCATCCATCACAACTTACAATCTGGGAATATTTTCAACAAACTCACAAATAGAAACGAGGCACAGATACCTTAACATGTTCCTTCAAATCATGCAAATATTTGTCCTGCTTCGTACTCCATATCTGTGTTAAAAGATACTTGAGTTTTCAGCCCATTCAAGGAAACCACAATAAAGAGAAACCGATAGAACAAACTGTCCTGTACTACGGAGACAGTAATATGTCAATGTAACCCGGGTCATGAAACCCATGGTAAGAGTGCAAAAATGTAGTGCAACATTATTGATTGGAAGTTCTAAAGAAAAGCGTTCTCAAGTGTCTAGATCACCTTTGCAGTATAATCATCAGAGCAAGAAGCCAACAAAGAGCCGGTTGGATCCCACTTAATAGCATTAACTTCACCCTGAAACAATAAAATCAGAACGGTTGAAGAAAAATCATGCAGTATCAATCTCATGATGAGATTCACCAACTGGTGAGTTCCTTTCCTCTAAGCATTTAACTGGATATATTTTATACTGTGAGAGCGGCAAAGGGCGGAAGATGTTTAATGTCAATCCAGACCTTAGAAATCTAGACCAGTACAATCAATTTTAGCGAGACCTTGATAGAAGAAAGTGTAAAAAGATTATAGATTATTAATTTATTCAATTTATTTTGCCAGGCAATATCTAAACTCATGGCTTGCTCTACCCCATCCTTTAAAACCTGGTCCAAGGGGCAGGTGCATGCAACTAGTAATTTGGGGAAGCACTGATGATACACGCAAGTATATGTAGCTCTCAACACTCATACCTCCTCAATTTTTTTAAAAAAAATTTAAATTTTACTTTTTACACATGTTCCCTGATTGGAAGCATTAAAATCATGAGTCATTAAGCATTTAAATGAGAATTGACGGAGCATAATTCTAATTTGTCTTTATATAATCATAAAAATTCATGTGTTTAATTCAAAAAATGATGCAGTAACTATAAACTAGCAGAAATCATAAGATTGGTTTGTTGGATTATAGAACAAACCTGATGCCCTGCGAAAGTTTTTGTTGGTTGGTTCTCTCCAACCTTGCAAACATGTATCAAAGTATCAGTGGAGCACGTTGCAAAGGAAACATTGTTCCGCCAATCAACATCCAGGGTTGGAGCTGAAAAATAATTTTGGCTTGCTTAACATGGTGCAGAAGTTAAATTTTATCAAACACAGCCTTAAAATAATGCAGTACCTGAATGAAATTCAAACTGCTGTTTCCATTCCCCACTCTTTATGTCCCACACAATTGCGGTTTTATCCACACTGCCACTCAGAAGATAATCACCTTTCTTGTTCCACTTCAGAGAAAAGATTGGACCTTTATGTTTGATTAATGTAGTCCTTAACTCTCCTATATAAAATCCCACAGTAAATGTTAACAAAAACCTAGGACTAAGTGCAAGCTGTTTAAAATCTATCAATCACTAGACTTCAAAAGCAAACATGTTGCAGATATAAACATAACTCACCATCTCTACTCCATATTCTTGCTTGGCCATCGTAAGAACCTGTTGCAAGCAATGTCCCATCACCCTACAAAATAGCAAATCCTTTAGCAAAAACATAATGCGAGAAAGTCATGTCAGAGTTTTCAACTACAGAATGTGATAAAGACTCACATTCCAATCAAGTGTGGTCACGTCCTTGCTTTTCTCATTGGCTCTACCTTTGAAATGCTTTAAAACCGCAACATTTGCAGGCTCATTTTGCATGCCAGATCCACAACCTCCATCTGCAATGGTCCAAATTCGCGCTGTTGAATCTCCAGACCTAGACAAGGAAATGCAAGTGAAAATAAGATGATCTTCCATGTTTCTGACACCTTTTATCGTCCAAAGTAATATCTCAACTCCAGCTACTTTGTGAGATAGATGACAAAAAATATAAACCACCTGATGCTAATCTCCCCAGGTATAAAAGACAATATACTCACCCAGATGCGAGAAGTGAACCCGATGGACTCCATGCACAAGCAAAAACCTGTCAGAAGTGGAGGAACAAGTTCATGCAATCACACTCTACCAATTGAAAATGGGAGGCAAATGTACAATGCAGGGATATATCCAATCCAAACCTCTGAGGTATGGCCTTCTAGAACTGTTACGTCAGAGCTAGGAATTTCACTAGGCAAGGATATTGAGCTTGGAGTTATTTCCATTGGTTCCGCCCCTATTTAACATATTTACAGACAACTTAAACTTTACAATTGGGAAGCTAACATATGGCCAAAGTTCAACGTCTTTATAAACAGAAACGAAATTGAGGGCAAATTACCTCCACAAGTTCCATTTTCTTCAGGTTCCATTTTCTCAATCTCATTGTGATCCTCGTGTGTTTCTTCATTCTCTTTACCAATTTCTTGTTCCCTCTCCTTGTACGACTTGTCCTCCCGATCCTCTTCTTCTTCCTTTTCCCCATCTCTTCTCTCCTCCTCTACTTCTCGAGCATTTTCCCTTTCACTTTCCTCCCTGCTCTCATTTTTCTGGTTTGCTGCGTTCATCCTGTCCTTCTTCTCCCTGACCATTTTCTGTAATTGATAAGCATCTTTAGTGATAAGATCCAACGGTTGCAGAAACGAAAAGTCGTCGTCCATGTCCGCATCACTCTGTAAACCTAACACACACATCAATCAGCCCAAGCTTCCAACTTTCGAACTTCAAAGCATGTATTAATTAAGAAAATTAAACACTTTGCTTACACTGCTGCTCAAGTCTGCTTCCAGCTCAAGATACTGAAGCCCTTTCTGGATAAACGTAACAAGTGCGCCTGGCGGAACTACATTACCGTCAATCGTGCTTTTGTGAAGCTCGGCCTCGTATCCAAAAGCGTAAGCTGAATGCGTAAACCCTGAAGAAATTAAGAAACTAATTAGAGTTTCATAGCAATTTCTAGCCAGAAAATGATTAATTTTGCAAGCGTTAAACAGGCAAACGGAACGGACCTGATTCGTGGAGGTAACGGAAGACAAGGTAGTTCAATTCGTTGGAGGTGAGGGAGATCATCGTCGTCGTCAACGTTGAAGCTCCAAACCCTAGGGTTCAGGTGTCTATGGCGGAGCCAGAAGCCTAAAGCCACCGCCTTACTTCTTACTTACTTCTTAGGCAGAGAGAGAGAGAGACGTTGGCCGTTGGGCCTGTGTAAAATTTGTAACGTCTTTAACGGTGGTTAATAAATAGAAGCGTATCTGGCGCGGTTGGGCGCTTTGCTAGACAGTTCTTAAGAGGCGGCGGCCGGCGGCCTTTTACTCGGCTTGGGCCCGCCTTCTGATTACAGACTATTCGGGCCGAATTAAGTCCGAGTTTAAGGTTTTTGATTGGGCTAAATTTATAGGATCCTTTTCCAGTTGGCCCAAACTGGAAGTTTGAAAGGAGGCACAATTTAGCTATTGGGCTGAGTAATTTCTTCAGTAAGTTTTTTAACCACCAAATAAGGAGTGTGGTTTTATTTTTTTTAATTTTTTTTATTAAAGAGAAACTCTTCAACAATATAATCAAATATCAACATGATATCTAAAACACCAATCACACAAGAGCAACAAACTAACATACTAAAAACAAGACTAAAGCAGACAAAACCCACACTAAAAGTACTCGCAAACATCACCGAGCATAATTCCAAACAAAGTCAATACACACAACATAATTGAAACCACAAAGCAACCCAAGAGCCTAAATGAACTCTACTATCACCAATTGAAGAAACGTCATTGCAACCACACCCACCACCACATAAAATATTGAAGCGATAACAAAAACAATAACAAATCTAGGGAAAGCATGGTTTCCAACTATTTACCTTCACATAAGGTAGAACAAATAAAACAAAACAACAAACCTGACAAAGAAGAATTTGGTGATTTGCAACAAACTACGTCAAATACGATATAAAACCAGTTTTAGAGAACATAACAATGTTAGATAGCTATTTTTGCTAGAATAATTTGATTGAAAACATAGTTTGAAAGAGGTAATGGGGAACTTAAATCTGGGCATGGCTTAGAAAAAATCACCACAAAGGGCTTCTTATTCAAAACGTCCAAGTTAGAGACGAATCCAGCTATTGGTTTGTATGGGCTATAGCCCATGCCTTTTTTTTAGTTGTCAATATCCATGTAGTTTTTCTCTCTCTAGCCCATGCATTTATAAATAAATAAATAAAAATCAATACCCATGTTCTCTCTTCTTCCTATTTCTTTTCGTTTTCCCGCCTTTCTCTTGGTTTTTTTTCCTTTGTTTCTCCATTTGTTTTTTAATGGTTTGGATCTACTACGAATTGAGCTTTTTCCACAGTTTCTTCTTCCTATATTTTTTTCGCTTAACTCTTGCTCTCTTTTTTTCCTTCGTTTCTCCTTTTTTATTTTGCGTATCTCTTTTTTCTCACACATGTTGTAAAGTTCAATTTAGTGTAATATGGCCCTCATTGTTGAAATTTCCTGCATACATAAGGTAAATTTAGCCCACGAAATTTTGAAATCCTGAATTTGTCCCTGGTCCCAGTGGACTTATTCACTACCCCAAAAGAAAAAGGTAAGAAGTGATGAAGGAGAGGAGGGATAGTGATGCTTCTTCCTTCTCCTCTCTCTATGGAGTTTTTCTTTGAGATTGACAAAGAAAGAGAATGGCTAGGGTTTTTTTTCTTCTCTCCAACCTAATTATAATTGTAAATTAATTTGAGTTTGGTTTTACTTAATACTCAAATTTCAGAAGCAAAATCAACTGAGGTATTGAACATTATAAAAATATAAAAATAAAAACTTGACTGGATCATTTAAATTCCAAATTGGTATAAAGTTTTAAAGTGAAGGCCATATTTATGCATACATGGAAAATACTTTAAGTGCATCCAATTGTTTGTTAGTCACGGTTGTGATCATTAAATTTTCACCATATACATAGACATGGACATGTCATAATTGGAATTATTATTTCCTAAATCACAATTTAAATGTCATATCTAAATAATAAAATATTAAAAATTGGTGATCTCTTGGTCATTCATGTGTATCAACAAATGGATAGTTGGTTGATCTTAATAGTGACCAAAATTGTTGATTTGTTTGATATTTGTGCATATTATTTAACAACATCCAATTTATTGAATTTTTGTAAATATGACTTTTTTTTTTAAACGCTAAGATGCATTCATCTGTGATGAGTGGATGAAAATCATTATAAAATCAAAACAAATAGAGGAAACCTAATGGAGAGGGAGGAATTCTTCATCCTCAAAGTGAAAACGAGTATAGAGTGTTTTTTGGAAGGAAGGAGGCTAAGGTTTTCGTTTTGACATTTAAATTGTGATTTTTGAAATGAACAAGTTCGATTATGACTCGTTTTGTTGATACAAGTATATTTGCATTTTAATTCCCATGTCATCAAGAGCCAATCGAGCATGATCTGTGTGGACAAGTCTTGTTTCAAAGTCGTATCCCAGAATTTCAAGACGTACGCTTTTCATGCATGGCATCATGGCATGGCTGATTGATATGCGCAAAGACAGAAAAATCACCAGCCACTGTGGCGCATAGACACTCAAAAGCTTGGATGAATAAATGGATGCCATGTCTTCGCGGCTCATTGGGAAGCCTCAAAAAAGAGAAGATAGAAAAGAAAGAAGAAAAAAACACATCGGGAAGGCGCTCAGGCTCAGAGCTCCTCACGCATGATTTGACCACTCAAATCGTGTACTTTAAGCAAAGGCACAAAAATGTCTGGTTCTTACTTTAAAAGATGGTATTATTATTATTGTGTAGTTCCTTATTCGTATCACAACCTTTTGCATGAAGAAGGAAAGTCCTAGTCTTTGGAAGCATATGATTTCACACTGTTTTCAATGTGGCTAAAAGCAACAGATATTTCCAGGCCTAGATTAAGCAGGCTATCTATCGAAGCATAACCTTGACTCTTCCTTCCAAATCCGACAAGCACAACCAGGACAAAAGAAATTTGCACAAGAGCCAACATCTCCATACTACTCTATTAATTTTTAATTTAATTTAAGTGTAAAAAGCAAAACATGAAAAAGAGTTCTCGTGAAGCACAAAGAATATAATTTAAAAAGCAAACAAAAAAATGTGTTCTCGTGGGAAGTGTCCCTTGTTTGCAGGGTGTACTCAATTGCACCACATCACCTTTTTCCCTCTCTCTCTCTCTCTCTCTCACTCACACTTTCAAACAAAGCCATGTGTGTGCCTGCCTGCCTTTCAAACCACCCTCTTCAAATCCCCTTCTCTTTCTCTTTCTTTCTTTCAGCTTTGTTCTTGTCTGTCTTCAACCTGAAGCCACAACCCAAATTCAGCAATATGCAATTTCAGCACCTTGTGTTAATGGTGTTGGTTTTTTCTCAATCCTGGTCTCTGGGTACAGGGAAAACACAATGCCACTATCTGTACCCAATAATGTGGAGCAAAAACAACAAGAACATGAGAATGATATGAATAAGCAGGCACAGCAGCAGCAGCGGTTGAGGCACTCATTTGAGGCCTTCTTTTCAAGCAAGAGGAAAGTTCCAAACGCTTCTGACCCGCTCCATAATCGTTGACAAGGAAGTAATGTGAAAACCAGATGTTGAAGCACTCATTTTGCCAACTTCTGCAGGCTTAGTAAGTAACTAGTTCCTATTAACTTCTTTGTTCAATATTATCTATTTTGTCGTTTCTGTTCTACACCAGCCAAATCAATGTGTAAATTTAACATTAGTACCCCTCCTCTCCTCTCTTCTAAAAACAAATCCTGAATCTGACCTCCAAGTGCCTGAGATTGTAATATTCTTTTAGTAGCCACGATTTTGCCATACATTTAATTGACTTATCTTTTGTGGTTGCATAACTCGCAGTGCATTTGTTTTTGCTACATATTTTAACAAGGGAAAAAAAAAGTGTCTTCAACTGCAACTGAATTCACTCAATGATGAATTACTGTATGAGTATGAAAGTGCAGTGTGCTCTCCCCATTGTACGGAGTTCGATTTCCTTTCTGTACATTAGATTAGTTAGAATATCGTTTTTTCAAAGAAAAAAAATAACAGAGAGAGGGAAATGAACCAAAATGGGCTTTGGAATTCCAGGTATAGTTTTTACATTAAAGCAAGTGCGAATGGTCTTGGTTTACACATAGCCTCCAAGGGCTCAACCCTTGGCATCATTAGACCCAAGCCTTCACTCATATCCACCAGGTCCTCCCCAATCCTTTCCCACTCAAATGACTGAACCAAGCTTCCTAGAGCCAGTTCAACCAACCTGTTGGCTAAGCCAGCCCCAGGACATCCTCGCCTTCCAGCCCCAAATGGGATTAGCCTATATCCTCCTTCAAGCCCAATCCATCTTTCAAACCTCTCTGGCTTAAACTTTGTGGGGTCCTCCCACACCTCAGGGTCCCTATGGATGGCCCACGCATTCACCACCAGCATTGTATGACGTGGCACGTCAAATCCCCCCACACACAATCCTCAGAGGCCTCACGAGGCACCAGAATTGGAAAAGGCGGGTACAAGCGTAGTGTCTCATTGATCACATTTTGCAAATAACTCAGCTTTGGCAAGTCTTGCTCTTCCAACGCACGCTTCTCTCCAACCTTGGTCTCTATCTCAGCTCTCACTTTCTCCATTTCCTCTGGATGGTTTAGCAACAGCGCCATTGCCCATTCTAGGGTTGTTGATGACGTGTCACTCCCAGCAACCAGCAACACCTATCAGTCCACATTTAACTGACGGTCACGTCCAAAAAAAACACAATAACTAAAAACAAAGAAGTGTGAGTTACCAAAATGATTCCTTTGATGATTTCGTCGGTGTAGAATTCGGGCTCTGTTTCTTGCATCGACAGCAAGTAATCGATCATGAACATTTTGTCATCCTTACCATTTCCTGCCGAATTGGGTGACAAAATTCGACGGTGCTCCTCAACCAAACACTGCAAGAAGCTGTCCATTTTTGCCATCAGCCTCGCCATCTTCTTCTCCAACCCTGATATATCCATCCACTGTAAAATTGGCAAAAAGTCTCCCAAATTCGTCGTTGCAGATAGGTCAACGGCGTCCCTCATAACCTCCCGGAAATGCTTAGCCTCTTCAACATCCTCAACATCTTCGCCGTGGTACCGCTTCCCCAAACCATCATCGTCATCACGTTGAACGAAAGCTCCATGAACTTGGATTTGAGCTCAATCTTTGTCATCCCCTGTTGCGTGCAAGCACAGCTCTTCATCATCTGATTCAATAGCAAACGGACTTCAGCTTGCCTGACGCTCGAAGACGTGGCGAGGCGAGAGGAGGAGAAGATCTCGAGAGTCATGACGCGGCGGAGGTTGCGCCATAGGTCTCCATAGGGTGCGGCGGCGACAGTTTTGAAGTTGTAGTGGAAGTGTTTCCCTGCAAGCAAGCGTGGGCGGTTGGAGAGGATGATGTCATGCTTCGTGTAGCATTCTTCGGCGATCGAAGGCGAAGAGATCAAGAGGACTCTGCGTGAACCCCATCGGAGAAGTAGAATTTTGCCCAAGTTTGAAGAAAGAGATTGGAGGGTGCGGTGAATTGGTTCTTTCAGAAGATGGAGATGGCCAATAATCGGGAGAGACGGTGGGGATGGGGGAAGGTTCTTATTGTGATTTTGTCTAATTTTAGCTACGGTGAAATGGAGAAGCAAGATGGAGGTGAAGGTGATGATGAGAGCTAAAGTGTACCAGAAGGGTTCTCCCATTCCTTTGATTGATTTATTGATTGATCCTCTTTGATCAAATGTGCAATATTTTGCTTTATGATCAGTATTCTTGGTCCTCTTGTTTCAATTTTGGTCTCGATAAGAAACTTTTGTACTCATCCTAAAAATAAAGAAAGTTTGACTTCATCTCTACAAACTTCATAAGAACCTCCGCCTTCTACGTAGGTAGACATTGATGTAAAAGAAAAAAAAGAATAAAAAGAAGCTAAAAAACAAAACACATTAAGTACATTTGGCCTATTTCCTCGAAAAAAGTCTTTGTTTGGATTAAACCAACGTTATGAGTGCGGATGTTAAATAGCCATTTGATTAAGAGAACTTCTAAACGAACCTAAAATTAACTGAGTACTCTCTACTAACAAACTATTCATTGAATTATTAATTTACAAGGACTTTTATCTCTAGAGTTTGAAAATTGCGTGATAATTAACAGTTAAACATGATTGAATGGTTTTCCTAATAAGTGGGTTGTAACACCAAAAAGAAAGAGAGTATATATACTATGTTAAGCCTTGTAATGAATCATGTATCTTGGTTGTGCTTACTTTTAAAATTTGCATTGCTTCAAATCAGACTGAGTTTTACCGTATTTGCTTATGAATCAATCAAACGAGATATAATTACATACGTGAGTTAGGCCAGTGTAGTGTGATTGAAGTTGAATTGTAAATTCACTACTTGTGTTTGGACAGGAAAGATAAACTTAGAATTTTGATAAAAGTGAAAATTTTAAATTACATACGCCATTGCCCTGTTTTGAATTAATGATAGGAATTTAGGATTTCTGTAGAAATTAGGCAAAGCAAGTATATATATATACAAGGAATTAATGTATATATATGTACATGCCTTATATATATACAGAAATTCTCTTATGCGGACATCCGGACGTTATTATCGTGCGGACGCCGTGTATTTTGTACTACCCCTTTTTGTTTTCCTATCTGTTTACAATAGGATCCGCACGATAATAACGTGCGGACATCCTGATAAGAGAATAACTGTATATATATATATATATAAGGAAACACTAAATTTTAGGAAAGTGTTTTCATATAATTCCATTATGATAGTGGCATATCCTATAAATTTTTAAAAACTTATAAACATACTAATTGCTTAATTGGTGAGACTGGACTGTAATTGAAAAGAAAGAGCATGTGGACTGCATTCATTATATCTTGATGAAAATGGACCTATATCTAAGAAGCCCTTATTATTATTGGTCCATTTTTAATTTGGTCACAGAGCTGAATCTTTCGTCTTCTTCCTAAACTCACAGCAAGAAAGTTGAGGGTTGACTTTTACGGTCAATGCTTTTGGCCTTTTCCTTATTTTGCAAGCAATTCCAAGTTGCACCGTATTTACGTTATGTCCTGTAATTAATAGAATATGCAAGTTCATAGCTAAACCATTTCACATTGACCAAAAAAGAGCCAAAATAATGGAAGAACCATTCTGGTATAGTTTTAGCTCTTATCATCATCTTCACCTTGCTTCTCAAGCTCTCCATAGCTAAAATTACCCAAAAACCAACAACTTTCCTCCGAGCCCACCATCTCTTCCCCTCATGGCCATCTCCATCTTCTAAAACAACCAATCCACCGAACTCTCCAAGCTCTTTCAGGAAAATTTGGTAAACTTCTGCTACTCCGCTGGGGTTCACGCAGAGTCCTCTTGGTTTCTTCACCTTCGCTAGCAGAAGAGCTTTTCACAAAGCATGACATCATCTTCGCCAACCGCCCACGCTTGCTTATCGGAAAACACTTAGCCTACGACTTCACAACTGTCAGTTTAGCTCCCTATGGAGACCTCTGGCGCAACCTCCGCCGCATAATGACCCTTGAGCTCTTCTCCACTTCTCGCCTTGCCCAGTTTTCGAGCATCAGACAAGGAGAAGTTCGTTTGCTACTGAATGAGATAATGAAGAAAAGTTGTACTGAGAGAAGACAAAGATCGAGCTCAAGTCAAAATTTACGGAGCTTTCATTTAACGTGATGACGATGATGGTTGTGGGAAAGAGGCTCTACGGTGAAAATGTTTGGATGTTGAAGAGGCTAAGAATATACAGAAGGTAATTAGGGACGGAATGGACATATCTGGGGCAGCAAATTTGGGAGACTTTTTCCCATTCTTACAGTGGATTGATATAACCGGGATTGAGAAGAAGATGGTGAGATTGATGGCAAAGATGGACAGATTTTTGCAGGGCTTGGTTGAAGAGCGTCGTGAAATTTTGTCCACGAAGTGTGGATCGAATGGAAAAGAGGTCGAGAAGTTGATGATTGATAACTTATTGGCGTTGCAAGAAACAGAGCCCCAATTCTACACTGACGAAATAATCAAGGGAATCATTCTGGTGAGTAATCCAAATTTTTAATCTTGCAATCTTTTAATATATTTATTTATCAGAACTTGCACTTCTTTAATTAGTTAAACTAATTTGGTTTTAGTTATTGAGGCATTAAGCTTATTATAAGATGAGGCTTTTCTTTTGTCTTTCTTCAAGTTTCAACCAATTCATTCATAATATAACACGTGTATATTTATTAATATTGTATCCTAAAGTATAAAATGCCATACACCTATATTATCGTTAGGGAGCTTTAGTTTTAAACCATAATATAGTTTACTAATTTAGTAGAAAGAAATACATTTAGTTTAATTAGCAAAAGGCCAAGCACCAAAATGTAACAAAAAAACCATTACAAAATATGAAAATTACAACATATGCCATTTTCAGTATTTAGTTTTAAACCAAAGCTGAAAAACGACATCAAACTAAAACTGAACCAAAACGACATCAACCGAAACCGAAATTGAATCACAACCCATTCGCGCGACCTTTCAACTTCACCTCCAGAAACCTCTTCAACTTCACCTCCAGAAACCTCCATACCACCAACGATCATCGAAGACCACCAACCCATTCGCGCGACCATCATCGATGACCACCAATGATCGAAGCCGATTCTTCATCTCAGTTTATGGTTTTGGTTTTTTGCATCTCAATTTCTGCAATTTTCTGCATCTCAATTTCTGTAGTTTTCTGCATCTCAATTTCTGGTTTTGGTTTTCTGCATCTCATTTTCTGGTTTTGGTAGAAAGAAATACAATTTGGTTTTCTGCATCTTAGTTTCTGGTTTTGGTTTCGTTTTCGTTTTCTACATCGCAGTTTCTGGTTTTGGGTTACGTTTCGTTTTGGTTTTCTGCATCTTAGTTTCCGCTTTCATTTTCATTTTTGTTTTATGTTTTGAATTGCTCATTTTATATGTCTGCTATGTTTTGATTAAAAGTCTTTTGGATTGCTCTTTTTAAAATAGGGTTTTTTGCATAGCATTAATGGAAACTGCAATGCAGTTTCCGTTAATGCAATGAAGTTTGTAGTTCATTAAAATGCATTTACGCAAATTGCATCACATTAGTGGCCCATATTTTTGTGTTTGGATTGCTCATTTTATAGTGTTTTCAAAACGATGATAAGAATCACAAAGAATGAAGCTCAAAATCAAAGAAAGCCAAGAATCAAAATGATGATAAACATAAATAATAGTGTTTTCATTTAATTACAATCAAATTGTTGATGATAAAATACAAAAACCAATTCCTCATCTAGGTAGCCTTTACTCTTCAAATTGGTGAGGTTGACGGCTAAGGAAAGAACAAAAATCAAATTGTAATTGAATAAAAACTGCAATGCAGTTTTCAATACTGCAATGCAGTTTCCAGTTTCTAAAAGTCCAATTAAAAAAAATCATTTCACCACATATTCACACAAAAACTGCGATGCAGAAACAGAAACTGCAATACAAAAATAGACACTGAAATGCTGAGCCTGGGCAAAAATGCCTAGCTCTAAAGTTAAACAAAACAAAACAATAGTTTTTTTTTATTCAAAACATGTTGGGAGAGAGGAATCAGACTGAAAAAAGAAGCAGAAACCTCCAACTCTTTTTAGTTTTTTTCTGAAACAAACACAAGATCCTGCATGCAAAAGAAATAAAGACAACTAGAAAAAGAAATGGACCCAAGGATCCCAATAGATTTCTCCTTCAGAGGTGCAATAGAAAAAAACCTAGATTAAGAGGCTAGAGACAACCCAATAGCAGAAAGATACAAGTGACAAAGTTATTGAACTACAAAAACTTACAAAAAAATACATTCCAAGTAAACCCCAAGTTTAAAACCATTTGAGAATTTGAGGCTGTTCCCTAGATACAGAGAAAGCATCAGATGGAGATCATTAACAGATGCCTAATTAAAGGCTGAGTAGAAGCAGTAATAATAGCAACAATTGAAAACCAAGATTTTTGGTCTTGGTTACCAAATATTCATTTCGCCTAACTCCATACTGTGAAGTTTATTATATAGCACATGATGCAGTACGCAAGTGTAATGCTCTGCCTAAACAAAGTTTTGGTACGATGAAGAAATTGCAGGTATATATACTTTATGGCAAGAAGTTAAGCTTTTCAGCAAGCCTACAATAACAAAACACCACATTTAAAACTTACCCTCAGTCCACATCACCAAAGCTAGAGAATGCTTCTTTAAGAGACTCGTCACTAGTTCCAAATGAAAGGCCTAACAAACCACAATTTAGAAACAAAATGTCAAATCTACAGGAGCTCTAATTAGTCATCTTAGACACAGATTGTCCAATAATATACCTCCAATAAAAAGCTTGGAGGACATGCAGCGCGCAGCATAAGCATAGATGCCATGGGTGCTTGTCCATTCTGGGAAATGCTATGCCTCAAGAGGCTCCCGACTTTGTTACAGAAAGCCATTTCCAAAGTTCACTGTTCTCTAGTGTTCCAAGAGCCTGCACCAGCAACAAAACAACAGCAGCAACAAAAACATCACGAATAGATTGCTAGATACTACAATGGAAACTTGATCGAAATCCGAAATGAAAGCTAAATTGTAAAAATCCAAGTTTTGCGCAAATTGTTTGAAAGCCCAAACTCCTATTCTAGGTAGAACACCGGATTTGGAACCACTTTTGTTCTTGGACTAGAGCCAAAAGTGACTGGAAGTGGCCGAAAATCGGAGTTCCAAACGGCCAAAACCTAACTCCGAAATTAACCATTAAAACCTTAAAAATCTGAAATCTTACCAACTAACAGCTTAGATCGTGGAAAATAGCTAGAAAACCATAACTCAATCGAAGGATTTAAGGGCCGGAGGAGGAGAGATCGAGGGATTGGAAAATCAAGTAAAATCCGATCAAACCGGGGTTTTCCGGCAGCAAACAGCAGCAGCAGAGGTAGGAGGAAGGTCGAAGCTGGCTTGGGGTGCGACGCCGGTCAAAACTTGACAGGTCCGGTGGCTAGGTGGCCGACGTGACAGTGGCTGGGGGGTTTTGTCGGTGTCGGTCGAACAGAGAGAGGATGAGAGAGAGAGACGAGAGAGAGAGGAGAGAGAGAGAGAGAGAGAGCGAGAGAGAGAGAGAGAGAGAGAGAGAGAGAGGAGAGAGAGGAGAGAGAGGGAGGGAGAGAGAGAGAAGAAATCTGATGAAACTAACGAATTTGGGTTAGGTTTTTATAATGAAAAGGGTATATTGTCCTTTTAATGACTAATGTAAGGTGGGTCAACAAATCTGGTCTTCCTCTTTGGCCTAATCCAAAATAACAATTCTTTTCTAGGTATTAAAACCCAAACCAAATATCTAATGTCTTAAATACTAATAGTAAAGTTATCTATGTCTAAAACCTAGTTTTCCTTTATCTTAATATTGTTTATAGCAGCATACAACAGTTATTCAGGTACGTAATTTTGAGAGCAATTATGAGATTGATATTTTTGTTTTTCACATTAATTAGTCAAAGGAAACGGCTAGTTTTTATTATATTTATTATACAAGCAACAATTTCTTGAATGAAAGGGCAATATATACAAGATAACATAAAGGGCTCTTGCATGCAAATAATAGGAAGATACAAGCAGTATACACAATTATAGCAAGACGATGAGCAAAATCAATTTCAACTTTATAGATATGATTTGGAGTTGGTAGATGCCCGACACTCTTACTTATTTAATAAGGTAAGTCCGTATGCAAAGTTTCTGCACATAAAAGTTAAAATAGTAGGAAGAGAGAGAGAGATATATACATTACCAAATGGTATAGCTGCAGGTTGAAGCAACTTACAAAATGTCAACTAATTAACAAGTTAATAATTGTAGGGTGATGCTGGGTAGCTGGAACTGACACTTCATCAACAGCCCTAGATTGGGCAATGGCGCTGTTGCTAAACCATCCAGAGACGATGGAGAAAGTAAGAGCTGAGATAGAAACCAAGATTGGACAAGAGCGTCTGTTGGAAGAGCAAGACTTGCCAAAGCTCACTTACTTACAAAATGTGATCAATGAGACACTTCGCTTGTACCCACCAAGTCCACTTCTATTCCCTCATGAAGCCTCTGAGGATTGTGTGGTAGGGGGATTTGATGTGCCACGTCATACAATGTTATTCATTAATGCGTGGGCCATCCATAGGGACCCTGAGGTGTGGGAAGACCCCACAAGATTTGAGCCAGAGAGGTTTGAAGGATGGAAATGGCGACGGCTCTGAAGGGTATAAGCTAATTGCGTTTGGGGCTGGAAGGCGTGGATGTCCAGGGCTGCCCTGGCAAACAGGTTGATTGGAATTGGCACTTGGAACTTGGATTCAGTCATTGAGTGGGAGAGGATTAGTGAAGAGGAATGTGGATATGAGTGAAGGTTTGGGCCTTTCCATGCCAAGGGCTCAGCCCTTGGAGGCTATGTGCAAACCACGCCCAATCATGTTTAGTACGTTGAAGTAGGTTCAATCAATACCTAATTACTCTATTTCAAAGTTCCATTTAACTTTTTTAATTTGAATATGCATTTCATACTGCATGTTTAGAGGAATAACACCTTGTATGTGGAACTTTAGTAAATGTATTGCTTCCAATCAGATTTGAAAATGCCAAATATTCCGATTTGTTAAAAATTGAGTTCATTTTTGGAGTTTTAGTTTGTCTAATAATGACACCTACTTTTGAGTTTTGTTAGCGCGCCACTTGATAGTAGAGAAAAATTAAATATGAAAAAATAACTTTGAAGTTCTTGAAGATCAAAATAGGAAGTACGGGTCTAGCAGAGCTAATAAAAACAGTTGAAGACTGAAGCCTTGAAGATGAAAGTAACCTCCATGGATAGCATCTCCATTAGATGAAATGAAAGTAACCTCCCAATCCCATCCCACTAATATGGGAGCGTCTATAATGAGATGATATATTAAGGGTTTACAATGAAGGAATTCAATCCAACAGTTCAATAATAACTCTACACTGAATCAAACAGCTATTAAAGAAGAAAGTTGTAAATGCAATCGAACAATTGGGTCCAGTACGATTAGGGATGACAATTTTCCCGGCGGGTAGTGGTCTTCGCGGTGTTCGACCCTAATGAGTCGGGTATGAAGGACAAAAAAAGAGTATGGATAAATTATCGGGTATGGTGATCGGGGAGGGGCGGGGATGATATTTTAATCCTCAACCCGAACCCGCCCCATTATATATATATTATTAAAGAGATTTCCTATTATTATAATAATAGGAAATCTCTTCAACTTCAATTGTGCGAATATATAGTAATAGGAATCAAATCAGCCGATATAGGGCTCTCTGTAAATGTAATAAAGGAAATTTTCTCTATTTATTTATTATATATAAATTTATTATTAAAGAGATTTCAATAATGGGACGGGTAGGGGAACTCATTTCCCAATGAAGGCGGGGATGGGGATTCCCCGCTTAGAATATACGAGTATGAATGTGGGATGGGGGTGAAAATGCTTAACGGGATGGGGATGAGAATGACATACTCATCCCTGATTGACCATTGCCATCCCTAAGTACGATGCAAATGTTTCGATTAGGCAACTGCTTGGTAACTCAAAACATTGGATCGTTTCCCGGGGAAAAAAACAAAAAACAATTGGGCCAATTGTGGGCGATAATTTAGTGCAAGTTGACATATATATACAGGGGGCGGATCCATGGCACTATGTTTTCAACACAAGTTTTGACACAAATTTTCAAACCATTAGATTAGAATGGATGTTATGGTTGAGATTATGTGTCATTAATTACTTAATGAAATTAAATCTCTAATGCCAATAAATTTCCATTTTTATTTATTAGTTATGATAATCCCAAAATCTCTCAATTATCTTTCCCCCTTTTGTTTTCTTATCATTTTCTCTCTCTCAATTAATAACCTGCGAAACCTCACCAGTACCTTCCCCTTGCCATTGTCAACTACACCAACCGAGCATTCCTCCACGACATAGAAAATCTGTCTCAAGCTACCAATATTAAAGAGAAAATAAGATATTAATATTTACCCAAAAAAGAAAAAGCCCAGATTTTTTACAATATTTCTTCTCTACTGTTTGGTTTATCTAACTCTGTGTTTCTCTCTTTCTCTCTTTGTTTTTTTTGTCTAACATCTTAATGGCTTACAAGCTTTTATTCATTATGATTAATAATAACATTAAAAATATATGGCAAAAGACAGTTTGCTGTGCAGTTCATTGTGTGTGTGGGTGGGGTGTTATCCCCAAGGCTTTACTTCGAGAGTCATAATCTATGTATAACTGAAACAACCCAAAAAATAAGCAGTAAAAAAAAGCAAAAAACAAAGTTAGGGAAAGAGAAGAAAAAGAATCAGAAACCTGAAAAGCTTTAGAAGAAAGAGGAGGATGGGAAAGTCATTAACTGAAGAATTCTAGAGGATAGAGAACGACGAAATAGGAAGATTTTATAAAAACATTGATTGAGGATAGAGAATAAGAAAGAGAAAGTCAATTTATAATTATTTTTAAATAAATATTTTTCTTAAAATATATAATTAATTTAGTTAATCTTAGCCATTCAATCCATTTCAATCTAACGGTTGAAAATTTGGTGTCAAAACTTGTGTTAAAAATATAGTGCCATGGGTCCGCCCCCATATTAGAATTGTCTTATTCTAATTGAGTACTTAGCTCATCCTATTGTTAAATGCTGTTGTTCTTTTCCATATTTTTCCAATGGCCAAGTTCTTATATATAAATTTGTCGTGTGCAAGTTCATAGCTACATCATCTCATATTGACAAAAGAGAGTCAAAAGAATGGAAGAACCCTTTTGGTACGGTTTAGCTCTCATCATCTTCACCTTGCTTCTCAAGCTATCCACAACTGACTTAGACAAAAACACAAGAAGAACTTGCCCCCAAGCCCACCATCTCTTCCCATGATCGGCCATCTCCATCTTGTAAAACAACCAATCCATCCACCGAACCCTCCAAGATCTTTCTCAAAACTTGGGCAAAATTCTACTTCTTCGTTGTGGTTCACGTAAAGTTCTGTTGTTCTCTTCGGCTTGGAGGCAAAAGAGTGTTTGACGAGCATGAGATCATCTTCGCCAATCGGCCACAGTCTCCTGCCGGAAAACACTCTCAACAGTTGTCAAGTAATGCCTCTTGCATGAATTAATTTCATATAATGTGTACAAATTGCCAAGTAATTGTATTGCTAGGGCTGACACAAGTTACAACATCAACAAACCTAGAATGGGCAATGGCTCTGATGCTGAACCATCCAGGGGCAATGGAGAAAGCAAGAGCAAAATAGAGACCAAGGTTGGAGAAAGCGTGTGTTTGGAAGAGCAAGACTTGCCAAAGCTGAGTTACTTCAAAATGTGATCAATGAGGCACTTCGCTTGTACCAGCCTGTTCCATTTTCTAGTGCCTCATGAAGCCTATGAGGATTGTGTTGTGTGGTAGGGGGATTTGATGTGCCACGTTATGCAATGTTAGTGGTCAATGCGTGGGCCATCCAGAGGGATCCAGAGGTGTGGGAGGACCCCACAGAGTTTAAGCCAGAGAGCTGGGCTAGCAAACCGGTTAGTTGGATTGGCACTTGTTAGGTTAATTCAGTCATTTGAGTGGGAGAGGATTGGTGAAGAGGATTGGACATGGGTGAAGGCTTGGGCTTTACCGTGCGAAGGGTCAAGCCCTTGGAAGCTATTTTCAAACCACGACCCACCATGATAGCATCAATGTAACAGAGGATTTGAATTATTTGAGTACCACATTAAACCCCTTTTTTTTCCGTTATATTTTATGCAGCAATATTCTAATTTACTCTAATGTATGGGGTGGTGGATCAAATTCGGGTGCAAAAGGGTAAGCCGACACATTGCCTTGATCAACTGACCTAATAATTTATTATAGTTTGTGTTAAGGCTTAAAATTCTCATTAAAGAAGGGTTTAATTTTGGACAATACCCACTACTATCTCTATAGTGATAACAATCAAATTTAAGGGTGTGAAGTGAAGCTATCAATAGAAGCTTTTGGCCCAAAATAAAAATTATCAATAGAAGGCTATACTGTGGAAATAAAGTGGCCCAATTTGAATTGAAGGGGCCGAATCTAAAGCGAGAGCCTAACCTAACCAACCAGCAACCCTTGTATTAAGAGAATTACAGAGGCCTAAGGAGGGAAAATAATTAGTTAAAATAAATAAAGATTAAAAAGGTAAACCGTCAAACATTTCATTTCATGATCAGCGCCACTTCTAAGGTAAACCCATCCTTTTAACTTAATTTTACCTATAAATAGCCACTCTCACCATAGATTTTTTCTCTCACATTTGAATTCCACCAACAATTTAATATAATTTTCTCTTCATTTTTCATATAATTATCTTTTTTAAATTACAAGTGCGTCTTTCCACCTCCACCACAGTCCTCATCACAAAAATGTCGGACTCAGAGAGCACGGTCGCACAAACCAGAGCTCAGCCATGATGCCGAACCCCAAAACAGCAGCCAGAAGACGCACCATCTCATAAGCCACATAAGCCCACCCACGCCACCTCCTTCATCATCATATGGCCGCCGACTCAGCGCACCCGCGACGTCGTGGTGAATCGCCTCATCGAGACTCTCTCCACGCCCTCCCCTCTCTCCAATCGCTACGGCACTTGTCCGCTGACGAGTCCTCCGCCGCCGCCCCGCATCATCGAGGATGACGCCTTCGCCGTTCCGCCGCGGTGGCTCCGCGGCGTCCGGAGGATGTGGATTCATATCCTGCAGGTCTACTCAAGAGATCAGCAAGCGTATGCTCGACACCGTCAATTCAGGACAGCCTCTGCTTCCGCTGCTCAAAACGGTGCGTCGGAGTCTGAGACCGCGAGCTCTGTTTAGGACCCCACGGCTTCTCCCCTCAGTGAGGATATCAAGACCGAACCCTAGTGATCTCCCTGTGTTTTTTAGGGCATTTTTAGCTTCAAATTTAGGGCTTCCATTTCGAGATCTATTTCGTATTAGTTATGGATTTCTTGTGACGCCCATATACTATTATGACTTGCTAAATATTTATATGCTTAGGTATTATCGCAATGCGCTTTCTGTTTTCTTTGGTTTATATCATGTGGGTTTCTGTTGACTATTGATCTACTGGTTTTTTATCTGTTTTGTTCGGATATGTTTGTGCTGAAAATGTTTATAATGAAGTGGATGCATTTTGAATTTGGAAAACATTAAAATCTTTCCTTTTGCATAGTCTTCATGTTTTTATTGATATTTTATTTCTTCTAGCTGGTTTGTGTTTCATTTCAGCTTCAATACTAGCTGAATTCCAATGTGAATTGAATATTCGCTTAAATTTCTTGTGCATAATGTTGCTTCTTGGAGCTTGACATTGCCCTTTAAATAGTGAGGGGTGTTTCCTGCAGCTGGTTTTTCATCACACCATGTCCCTTTGGCCTGGTACCTTGTGTGCTCCTACAATATGAAGGATTTAATTTTTCCAAAAGTTCCTTTTTCTTGTCAAATTTAAGCTTTCGGTGAAAGTGAGATTGGCTGATGTTGCTCAGAGCTCTGTTGTATTTCAAGCATGTTAAAACCTAAAGCTAGTCTGCTTTCCATCTATGATGATATGCATATCTACTTTTTCTGTTTTCACCTTATGTTGCATCAGTAGTGGATAATCATGAAAATAAAGGTGACTTACTTTTGGTGTAAGCATTATATAGTTCTTGGTATTCTACAGCATAAATTCTACTCCTTGAGGTAGACTATGATGCGATTTAGATTATTTTTGTTGTAGAATGGTTGAGTGTAGGGAAGATTAGTGTCTGCTGCTCCACAACTATTCACAAGTTCTATTCACTCGCACCTTGGACAAATTTGTCGGTTTTAGGTTGATGTTTATAGCAGATGTCTCCTTTGTCATTAAGCATTTTTTACCTCTCTGTCTCTCTGTAGCTGTTGTGGCACTGGCAAGTTGATGTCCATGGTTTTTGTGATAGTAACATGATCAGAGTCCTGCTTTTGGATTGTTGTTAGATTATTATGAAGAAGTGATGAATATAATGATTTCTTAGTGTATGTTATCTTTGGACCGAGCTCCAGTTTGCCCAGCAACTAATATCATGCTTAGTTTTCTGTTTTAGCTGGAAGTAGTTGCGCGTTTTATGCTAGTTTTAATTTTTCTTGGTAGTACAGTGGTTGTGGTTGTGCATGCTATCATTCTGCGTTTTGGCGTTTTGGCATGTGGGGAGATTAAGACGCTCCTAATGATGTGTTTAGTGGTAGTCCCTTCCTAATTCATCAGTCTCTGTTGCTTGTTATCTGCTTCAACCAGGTAGAACAAATACTTTTTCTGTGGACGAATTATAGAAACAGCAACATTGGTTTTTTTCTTGGGGGGGGCCCCTTAAACTGGGCCTGTTGGGGCGGCCCTTGGAATTTATTGAAGAGCAGCTGGTGACTTGGAATCGTTTCCCTTTACGGAAAGGCTAGAATGAGGAGGTTGAGTGAGGAGGTTATTTGAGGAGGTGAAATCTCACCATTAACAACTAAAAACAAAGTACATGGGGGGGGGGGGGGTGCATGGGGGGTCCACACCCCTTTTGATGGTGAGATGGACCTCCTCAAATAACCTCCTCACATAGTCTCCTCATTATAGAAGCTCCTTGCCTTTATCACTTGCTTTAGGGCTATAGATTGTTGGGGGGGTGGGGGCGGCCCCTCATGTTTTGGGTTCTGGTCAGGAAATTAAGGCTATGTTTTGGTAGGCCTCACTGAAGTGGACTGGGTTAAATAGCACTTGAAGCCCATTTTTGTTAAGAGATAGACTAACTTAGTGAGCTTGAAACGTGATTCGCAAAATAGCGCCATCGCTAAACTGAACAAGCGAGTCCAACACACACTGGCCTAGCTTCTCTTCCCTGACGCCATTCATCACTCTTTCTCTTCCTGCAACTTCTCTACCTCAACAAAGTTGAGGTTGAAAGACTGAAGCTCCAAGATATGTATTTTCTTTATTGAAAAACTGAAGCTCCAAGATCTGATTGGACCTAACAGTAAAAGAAAAGAACGTATTTTTGGAATTTATTCCTAACCAACTCTGGAAACCCATCTCCTCCGACCCATCGTCGTCCACCCCTAAGCCCAGCAACATCAATGGCTCCCTATCAATTTTCTACCCCTCTCTTTGCAAATTCAAAAACCCAAATTTTCTTTTGCATCTATAGAAGAATGGTCCCAAGAATGTTAAATCATTCTCCAGAAACCTCTCTTTGAATGTTTATTAAAAAAAACCCCGGATATGGATTTAGTTGTTGAAGAAAGACGGGGAAAGATAGAAAAATAGAGAGAGATGGAGGGGAGGGGGGGGGTTCGTTGTTGTCGAATAAAGAGAGAAAGAGAGGGAGGGAGGAAGAGAAGACGGAATGGTGGGTGGGGTTTGGGATATTTGTTTTGGTTATAAATATTATTTTTTAAAATATTAAAAATCAGCTTGCTTAAAAATATAAGAATTTTATTTGATTTCTTTTTATTATTGTTTTAAATCTTCGAATTGGGTTTATTTGCAGTATTTATTTATTGGACAAACTACAATAAACTCCTCAACTTATAGGGTCATTTACGATTACATACCCTATTTTCGGGACATTTACAATTACATACTCAACATCGCGGAAATCCTACAATTTGCCCTCTCCGTTAGCCTAGTGAGTCTGTTAAATAATGACGTGTCAATAGTGAGAGTCCATTTTTTTAATAAAAAAAATTATTTTACTGTTTAAATTATTTTAAAAATATTTTAAAAAATCTCTCTCTCTCTCTCCTCTCTCTCTCTCTCTCCAGCCCCTCTCCTTCCGTTGCAGCCATCATCTTCCTCACACCAAATTCACACACAAAACCCAAATGCCAAATCACTCAATCAATTACCAAATCACACACAAACCCAAATGCAGACCCTCCACCCCAATACTTACAGCAACTGTGAGCTTATATTCAACTCCCACATACAAAAGAAAGATTTTTTTTGTTTTGTTTTCATAGCTCCAACTGAAATGGAGATTTCATGAACAAATATTTGGCTACAGATGTACATGGACTAACTAAAATTGACCAAATCTAGAAGAACCCATATTTGAATTCCACGAATCAGGAGGAATGACAGAGTTGGTTCCATCTGTTAAATTACAAAAAATTAAAATTAAAATAAAAAAGGCTTTTTATCACAAATGGTCCCGATGTTTGCAAAATTATCACCTTTCATCCCTAATGTTTTTTTGTGATAATAATGGTCCTTAAGGTTATCCTTTACACATCAAAATAGACCCAGCCATTAGCTTCCGTCAAATTTTCCGTTAAATTGCTGACATGGCACGTGTGTGGAGCCCATACATCCAATTGTATAAAGTCACGTGGCTTTAAATATAAAAAAATATTTTAAAAATAGTTTAAAACTTAATCCATAAAAACAAAAACAAAAATACATGCACCCTCTGCATTCTCACTCTGCCAGCGCCCCTTCCCCTTGCAGACCCACCTTTGTCTCTCTCTCCCTCCTCTTCCTCTCTTCTCAATCGGGACTTGGAAGAGCTTCAAGAGCTCGCGACTTCTTCTAACACCAACCCACGTATCTTTCCGTACAACGTGAGCAGCAATGCTGGGAAAAGGCGAGAAGATCATAGGTCAGACCCGACCGGTGGCGTCGAGACTCCTTGGAAACACCGTGTTCAAGAAGCTCGTCGATTGCCCAGGTTGCCTTTGTCATGATTATGATCACATCGTGCCTTACTCTAAGGTAATTCCTCGTTCTCTCTCAAATTCACCATTTTTATGATTTTTTGTGCATTTCTGTTTGTTGGCCTTGATTCTTTGATTTGTGCTTGGAGTTTTGTGAAGTTGGTTCATTGTGGTTTTGGCTATTAAGGCTCCGTTTAGGATGCATTTGATATATATCTTTCCTTTCTTGTTTGGGTGACTTTCCATGGAATCGGATTATTTCTGTTGGTAGCATTCTGTATAAAAAGAGATGCATTTTTGCAAAGGGGTAAGGGCGCTGGCAGAGTGAGAATGCAGAGGGTGCAGATATTTTTGTTTTGTTTTTATGGATTAAAGTTTTAAAATATTTAAAATATATTTTTATTATATTTAAGGCCACGTGGCTTTATACAATTGGATGTGTGGGCTCCACACATGTGCCACTTCAGCAATTTAACGGAAAATTTGACGGAAGCTAATGGCAAGGACCATTTTGATGTGTAGATGGTAACTTTAAGGACCATTAGCGTCACAAAAAAACGTTATGGACAAAAGATGATAATTTGGCTTATTATCACAAAAGGTCCCTAAGGTTTACGAAACTATCAGATTGCATCCTTAATGTTTTTTTTGGTCACTCGTGGTCCTCAAGGTTAGTATGTGTGATCACAAATGGTTCCTGCCATAAGGTTCTGTCAAAAACTCCGTTAGTTTTGCTGACGTGGCATATATACATATCACAAAACATCCCTAAGGTTCACACATCTATCACAAATGGTCCCTGTGAATTTTTTTAATTTTTTAATTTAAATTCATAAATTTTAGTTTTCTTTTTTATATTATTTAAAAATATATATTGTATTTTAAATACATATGACATTATATTTTTGAAGATGTGGGCTCCACATATATGCCGCACCAACAAACTAATGAAGTCTTTTAAAAATAATTTAAAATTCATAAAATTTTAAATGAAAAAACCATTTATATAAGGATTTTAACCTTGAGGATCATTTATAAACCCTAAACCCTTGGTTTTTTTCATTTTTAAATTTTATGAATTTTAAAACTCCATTAGTTTGTTTATGTGGCATATATGTGGAGCCCACATTTAAAATAATATAGTGTCATGTGTATTTAAAATACAATATATATTTTAAAATAATTTAAAATTCATAAGGTTTTAAAAAGGAACCAAAATTTTATGAATTTAAATTTAAAAAATTTAAAAATTTGCATGGACCATTTGTGATAGGTGTGTAAACCTAAGGGATGTTTTGTGATATATATATTTGCCACATCAGCAAACTAACGGAGTTTTTTACGGAACCTAACGGCATGGACTATTTGTGATCACACATACTAACCTTGAGGACCACCAATGACACAAAAAAACATTAAGGATGCAATCTGATAGTTTCGTAAACCTTAGGGACCTTTTGTGATAATAAGCCATGATAATTTGCAAACGTCAGGGACCATTTGTGATAAAAAACCAAAAAAAAAAGTTGAATTCCATGATTGTGGCTGGGTTCGTGAGTTGCAGCGACACTGAGTTCGTGGATTGTGGGGTGGCTGGGGTTGCAACGAGTCTGGGTTCGTGAGTTGCAAAGATGACGGCTGGAGATGGGGGTGGGGTTATGCCTGCAACGAGAAAATAATGAGAGAGAGTTTTGGTTCTGGGAATTGAGAGAGAGAGAGAGAGAGAGAGAGAGAGAGAGAGAGAGAGAGAGAGAGAGAGAGAGAGAGAGATAGAGAGATTTGTGTTGGGTTATTCCTGCAGTTGATGCTCTAGATCTAATCCTCCAAGTAACTTCAACTTGTCGTGCTCATTATCACCAGCAACAAGAGCAAGCAGAGTCCTGGCCTTGAAAGAACTAAGATTAACGACAGGGCCACAAACTTTGCATAGTAGATTCAAAGTCTTCGTTATGTTCTGAAGCTTTCTTCGATCCATATAGATGGGCACATATAAGAGATGACTCAGTACTGGAATGGTGAAGTTAAAGGACATGGAGATTCTGCTAAAAAGCAGATCACCCATAAACCATAGATCCAGCCATATAAATTAAAAATTATTTATTCAAATTCCCTATCATAATAATTTTAGCATCCATAGAACAGGGCATGCCTCTTGGAGAAACCCCAACTAGTTTTTTTCCTTACTGCAAGCGAGTGAAACCCTTCAATCAAAACATTAAGATTGAGAGCCGCAGTCGATCAAACACGATATAAAAAAGGGTCCCACCTCCATTAGATCTGACTCTTTCCAACCCAGATCTGACTCTCTCGCTCCAGTATTTTTTCAATGACGTTCACGTTGCAGACGAAAGGGATGAACAAGAGCAGAGACTCAATTCGAACTTTGACGAAGACGTTGGCCCAGATCAACCCCCACAAAGAGAGAGAGAGAGAGAGAGAGAGAGAGAGAGAGAGAGAGAGAGAGAGAGAGAAGATGATTTTTTTTTTAATTTAATTTATTATTATTTTCGTTTATTTTATTATTTTATGTCTATGTGGAGTCCACGTCAATTAAAAAAAGGGTCCCACAAATTCCACGTATGCATATAACACGGATTTTCTGACGATCTCGCTAACAGGAGGGGGCAAATTGTAGGGTTTCCGCGATGTTGAGTATGTAATTGTAAAGGTCCTGAAAATAGAGTATGTAATCGTAAATGACCCTATAGGTTGGGGGATTTACTATAATTTGTCCTTATTTATTTAATTTAGTTTCTTATAGTTGTTGCTAGAATGTATGCTTTGAGTATCTGTTTAAAGAATTTATGAAGTTCATATGTGTGCTTAAACAATACTGTATCTATCTTGTTATAATTTGTAATAATTATTTCTGATATATATGTACTTTATTTTTTGGGTGCATGAAAATGTGGGGAAAATATTTGTGTTCATCGAATTAGAAATTAAATGAATCTAAAAAACATTATTTTTTCATTTCATTAAATTAAATTAAATGAACTTAATTATTGATGAAAAATCATTCCATCAAATATAGTTCGTTATTAATAACACCTGTCACGTCTCTATTCCCCGATGGATCCGAAACAGTTTAAATATTTTTTGGGTTGGGCCTTCCTTTAGTTTTTTGGGTGGGGTGGACCCTTTTGGATAAGATCTTGCTAAGCGGGCGGGCCGGTACGGTGGCTGGTGGAAAAATGAAATTGAAAATGAGCGTCAAACTTGGAACGCTTTTAGAGTCGTAGGCAGGACCGTGTGCGGTGGTTGGTGGTGTTACATTGATACATTTTCACCGTGTCTTTGATTCTTTCATTTCAGCAATTTTTGGAGAGATAGGATTTGTTGGTGGCTTCTTGAAAATTCAACTTTGGTGAGTTTTAAAAATTTTAAACTTTGCATGACTTTGGTTCTCAAAAAAAAAAAAAAAAAAAATTGTATGACTTTGATTAATAATATATTAAATTAACCCCGGGGGCTTAGTGTCTTTTGAGGCTAATTGAATTTTTTTCTATTCGCACCAATTAAAAACCAAGAACATTAGCAATTGGGAAATATTAATTTTTATTCTTTAGTATCAACCAACTAAAGCCTAAAAATTACATGTACGTATGACAAATCCTTAGGGCGGATCAAAAACAATATCCAATATGTCACATATTTGTGCATCATGAACATGGAGAAATAATTGAACAAGAACAAAAGAATGAGAGAGAGAGAGAGAGAGAGATGTAAGCTGCAATTAGGCTAATGGCCAGGGCCTTTTTGCTAGGTCCAGAGGCCAATCTAAACGCCAAGCTCCTCAACCGACGGACGACGAGCAGTGCTCGAGTTGTAGTTAGAAGAAACAGCAAAGCTAGCCATGCTACCTCCTCAGCCCCATCAACTCCTTTGCATCCCCCATCACTGCCGCTGTCGCTCGTTGCTGATCGAAGGGCTCTGCAATCAACTTGACCAAACTCTGTTGACACAATCAGAAGCACCAGCAACCCCATCACAAGCCCAGCACGCAACTGGTTGATGCTGTTGAGCTCTTCTTCATTCTCATTGCATCGTTACTTCACAGCTAGCACACAAATCTTTCTCTTGAGAGGTTTTCTGATTGGTTTTTTTTTCTGTGTTTGGAAACAAGGCCAACCCACTTGTATATATACGCAAGGATTTGAGCTGCTGATGACGGTGTGGCTTAGCTATTAATGTAATGGGGTCAATCACAGATGTTTGACTTTCCCTTTTTCATATATATTTATTTTATTTCCGTTATAGTTTACTTGTACATGAAGTGGGGAGCAAGGTGAGAAGACTGGGGGAAGGACGAAGGAGGGAGGTGTGCTTTACTTTGAAATTGTTTCGTGCTGTTGGAATTTGAACTTTAATTACCAAACCCAAATACGTCTCAAGTCACCAAGAGAGGATGGAGAGAAAAGGCAAGAAAAAGCTTTTTCTGTCTGCAAAATCTGTACTGTCATGAGCATTACCTTTTTGCATGGAAACACACCGTGTGTGATCCAAAACGCGTGCGTCTTTGTTCCATCTGTAACGCGGCACTCTTTTTATTATATATATAGTCTCCTTCTATTGGGGGATCCTTCAATAAAAATTATTTGAGAAAACGCCTTTTAGGATACCTTAAATTTTTTTTCTCAATGATCCAAACAATCTATTTTTTAGGTCTTCATTCATAGATCATCCTTACAAAAAATTAGACAAATCGGAAACCGTTTCGATATCCATTGTGTCCTGTAAAATCAACGAACAACGATGCATCAAGAAAGTACTCAAATTTCAATAACACAATTGAGTGGGTCAAATGATATCGGATTCAAGTGATTTTTGTAGAAATGATTTTGAATGAGTATCTACAAAATAAACGGTTTGGATTAGTGAAATACAATCCGGAGTGGGGCCTACAAGGGTGTCCCTCAAATAAAAGCTTATTTGAGGGATCCCTCAATGGAAGCTCTCTGTATATATATATATATATATATTTTCTTTCGTGGAGGAAAAGAAGAAATGAGTGACCGCCAATTTTTTAGAGGGACAATTAAAGGCAAGTGTTTTTGTAGAGACATGGCAAACAAAAAAACAGATTTTGTTTGTTGAAACCGTCTCTCTCTCTCAAGTACAGGACGGTGGAGGTGAGAAGAGGGACCATAGATTTTCAAGATTAAGGGTAGGTGCTTAAATTAGTCCAAAGGGATATAGCCAATTTCAACTTTTCAAAGGCTGTTCAAAGGGAGGGAGGAGGCATTAGGGATGTGCAAGAATTTCAACGATCCTTTTTTTTCTACTTTTCAAGATCACATGGTCTTTTGAGTGTGTGGAAGACCACTTGGGCATTTTCTTGATTTGCTTTGCTCCTATTTTACAGGTAAGTAAGAATGAGGAGTTGGTATGAAACCGTGACCCCAATTTTTCTAGCTTTCGGCACGCATATATAGCAAGCAAGTTGGACATTTTGATTTCCCAACCGATGCCACTAGACATGTGCTTAGGTGTCACTAGACATGTTTGGTGGCGATCTAGTATCAAAATTTGGTAATATAACCATGACAAATTTAGCAAAATCCTACTCGTGACTTGTGAGTCATGAGATTTGATTATGGTGGACTTTAAGTTATAAAATATAGGGAAATAGTCACTTTGGTCCCTGCAATTTTAATTTTGTCAATTTACAAACCCCTGTAGTTTGATTTTGTCACAACACATCCAAATTTTCATCCAATTCCATCCAAAATACCTCCATACGTAAGAGACACTTGTTTATACCGTCAAGAAATTGGATGGAAATTTGGACATATCCTTAAATTGTAATAAAATCAAACTACACAAGTCAAATTGCCATAATAAAAACTACATGAAATAAAGTAGAAATTTCGTCAAACTACAATATATTTTGCCCAAAGTATATTGTTGCTTGCGAGTGAGTGTGAATGGATTGTGTTGTGTATCATATGTCTCATAAAACAATGATTTTGTAGATGTCTCATTGGAATAAATATACGTATATATCATATATTGATAGATAGTATTAAAAGGATGTTAACATGAGGCTCGTGAGCTTTGATCCTCAATTACTGGTCCAAACATCAATATGTTATATATGTCAAGCAAGGAAGGCGACCGCAATTGAGGACCATCATCCGGCAACAGCCGCCAACAATGGAATTTGCTTGCGAAGTTTGACATTTATACGTCGATTATTTCATGGTGTGTACTGCTGCTGCCGCCGCCTCCTATGTATCATATATATTCACGGGTTCAGATACAATACACTTGTCTCAACTGAGATTTTCCGCCAAAGCATCTGAATTAAAACAAAATTTATGAAATCTTACTCTTATAGATTTCTTTCTGACAGATGTGTATATTCCTTATTGTTTTATATTGTGAAACAAGAATGTTTACACGCTATATAATACAGGGAGAAAACCAAACATATGATTATGAAACCTTAATTAGTTTAGTCTTAGGACAAAAATTGGTGAGATTCTTTTATTATACTACAAGCAATAATATTATAACCACTGATTAGTTGGGTAATTATTATTTCGCATTCAGTTTAGGTTGCATATATATATAGTTTTTTTCCACTCTGCAAGTCTGTGACCAAAACTAATTAGAAGAGACTTGCACCAACCCCAAAAAAACCAAAAAAAAAACAAAAACAAAAAACAAAAAAAAAACCTCAATGGCTTTCGTTTGGTCCTACAAACCTCCAAAACTTAAATTTGGGTTAGTTATTAGATTGGGTTGGAGGGAGAGAATGATATTATACAATAAAAAAATAGATCATGTTCCACAAGAGTCCAAGAGTGTATATATATATATGTATATATAATTTTCCAATTCCCTAAAATAGGTTGTGCATGTCCCTTTGTTACATCTCCTATATATAGTTGGACAATGTGCTGCAGCTCATTCACAAGCACCAAAAACATCAAACCAAACTAAAAATGAAGAAGCACCATGGCTTCATCAAAGTCTTTGCAATGAACTCCATCTCTGCAGTCATCTTTCTCCTCCTCATCCTCTCATCTGCTGTGGAAGTTGAAGGCTCCAGGCCCCTTGTGCATAAGCTCTCTTTTAATTCGAATTCAATCAGCAAGTTTCAGATTGTTCAGGCATATTCTGGTCCCAGTAGAAGAGGGGTGGCCATGCTCTTATGCATCTTAATCTTTCTCCTGTTCCGATCAAGATATCTAAAGCATATTCTGGTCCTGATAAAGGTGGGGATGGCCACTAGATCAGATTCATCACCATGTTCCACTTCTTTCTCCAAGCAGCCCAACATGCCTGTTCTTATAATCCTATCAGTCGTTTTGTGCTTTTCTATATTATTATTATTTTTCCTATTGTTTTGCTTAGAGACATATATCTAGCAGTTGTTTGTGCAGAAGTGCATTGTTTACTGAAGTGAGATACACACAGATACCATAATTGATTTAGTTCTTTTTTTCTTTTCCTAAAGTTAAGAGGTGGTGGGATTTTCTCACACGCTATTGGTGTCAAGTTGTCAAGATTCAAATTTAAAACTACTAATTTGCAAGTTAATTTTCTTTTCCACCGAACTAGACCCGTTCCCAATTAATTTAGTTTATATACATATGCTGTTGGGATGGCAAACATTATGTCCATGTAGTGCATGGTCCATGTTCAAATTAAATTAAAGTTTCGCTCTCAAGTTTTGAGGGGGACAGGAGTGGTGGTTGTATCCGGGAAACAAGAAATGTGATGGCCAAAGTAGGTTGTAATTGTTGGAAATTAAGCAAACAAACAAAAACAGAGTTGGAAATACGAAATTCACCACTTCAGTTTATTTTAGTATAAAAATACTCCAAACGTTGATCATATTTTGCAACTTAAGCGGGTTATGAAGAGCCAATGTTTCCTTGGTTTTTTTAATCATTTTCAAATACCAACACACACACGCATATAATATTATATTATACAATAATGTATATTAATTATTGTAATTTTGACTTGTTTAAGGACTTGTAGCAGCTTATAATGGTCAACCACTTACCCAAATTTTAAGCATTTGGGTTGGGTCATGTAGCAACCCAAATTTGGGCTGGACTTGAAAGAAAACAATAGGACGTGTGCTGTATTTAATGAAATTGGGTTTTTTTCCCTGTTGGGCTTGTAGTTGTACCCGTTGTGTGGTGGTCAGCTATGACCAATGAGGCTGTTCACTATTGTGGTGCACCTGCCGGAAAATAATCATAAAACAAAAATTCATTGAAGATGGTAAAACAATAATATGACCAAACACTTGAATTTAAGTGCTTGGTTTCGTTTAATGTAGATATGGGTTTACTGAAGTTGACTAGAACATAAGTAATTCCTACTTCGAATCCCCTTGTACGTAATTTAGATAAAATTAAAATAAAATATCACTTAATTATTGATATATATATTTTATTGACTTTTTAATTTCGTTGAAACATTTTAGGCCAATTGTGGAAAATTTTAATTATTTTAGTGATGGAAGATAATCAACTTACATTTACTAACAAAACTAGCCTCTCCGCACGCGCTTCTGCGCTTACGAGAGGCTCTTTTTTTAAAAAAATTAAAATTTAATTTAGAAATAAAAAAGATAATAGGTAGTTGTGTTCCATAAAAATAGGCCATTATCTTATTTTTCTTTTAATTTTAATTTTTTAAATATGAAAAAGTGTGAATTTACCATATTATCCTCATTTAATTAATAATTTCAATTCTTCATGTTTGTATTAATCAAGGGCATTTTCTGGTATTTTGAATGTTTCACCATTCCTCTGTTTTTTGCTTTATATATATAGATTAAATTTAAGAATAATAATAAGAGAAGGAAACCGGATATTTATCCGGTTGACCTGAGGAAGAAAGTTGGGTGGTGCCAAAAACGTCAATTTCATTTGGCGGTTGGCAACAAAATATTGCTCGGAATCTTACATACAAAACAACAAAATGGTTTGGATTTGGATTAGGATGGATAGCTTCAAAAAGATGAAGAAGAGAACGTGGTTTTTAGTGCCAACCACTGAAGTTTGTTTAACCACTTCTTCCCCCTCCTTTTTTTTCCATTTGTTGTTTTCTCTGCCTTTTCCACGAACCAAAAGCTCTTTTCGCTCATTCGACCAAGCTAAATGACCATTCAATAAAACAAAACAAAACAAAACAAAAATGTTATGGTGTTATTGTCACATGCAGTTCAATTATAACGTCATTAATAAGTCTTCGGTGTAACAATTATAACGTCATAGTGTCATCAATTCAATCATATTATAACATATTTATTTATATCTTAATACTTGTTGGCACTAAAACTGAACTGATAGAGATGAGTGCAACTTACAAGTAATGTGGACGATCTAGTAGATCGATTGAGTGTTAGGTGCAGATTCTTCCTGTCCTTGGATGCTGATCTTGAATAGGAGAAAGTTGAGACTTCGTAAGGTCTATGGAACCGTGTGGAACCAGCCTAAGACCCTCCGATGCCAAAATAAGTTTGTTTTCTAAGAGCTTTTGCTGTTGACAATTTATTAGTATAAAAGTCAAGCTGAAAAGTCTTACCCCTGTATTGTAGTGAATGGGCCTATTTATAAAGGGCATTTAATATGTTCTTAGTACTTTCTTTCGATGTGGGACTCGTGGGAGGGCCCTATGAGGTTGACACGAGTATTTAGATCTTTCGTGTGGGTGCTTCGAGGTTGATTCTTCAGAATCGGTAGGTGATACCAATTGCAGACTCTGCTGGACCTGCAGCGACCGTTTGTTGCTTTGAGACAATGTCATCGGTGGCCGATGCCGATTGTTCGGAGCCTTGGGCATTTGGGGAGTTTCTCTGATCCACATGTCACTGGATGAGTGGAGGGTCAGATATGGTACAAACAATACTATATTATAAGTTCACCACATATTGACCTAATTATCTACCTTCTTTTAATGGTAAATTATTAACATCACATGAGGTGTGACAAACTAACATTTTTCCAGACTAAGAAAGTAAAAAAGCAAAGATGCCATCTACTAATCAGCCATTGATGTAATATTAAGAAGTAACCACCGAAATATATAATATTATTTACACAGTTAAACAAATAATTTATGGTCTGATAAAAAAAGAGAGGATATTCTATCGTTGTTAGCGCATGAAACAAATTAAGCAGGTAAAACAGAAAGAAAAGAGAAAAGGGTAAGAAGCGCAGGTGTGCAACAGCAGCAGCAGCAGAGAGCAGGCAGAGGATATATTCGTCAAACTCAACACTTAGACACAAACCAAACCGCATTCATTTCAGAAATTGTCGTCTTCGAAAACGCACCAAAAACAGGTCCCCACCACTCCCCATAACCCCTCCTCCTCCTTTCTATAACCACCCCCACCCCCACCTCTCTCCCTCCTTATTATTACCAGTTATTTCCACATCCCAGATTATAGAATTTGGGCTTTTCAATTCTTCACTGCCCTCAAATCCTCTCCAAATTACTCTGAAACACCCAAAAGCCGGAACGCAGAGTAGGATCTTCGATCCTTTCTGTTCTAATCGATCGATGAAACGCGCATCATCGGGGGACGATTCGATGGCGGCGACCTCAGCTGATGTGAAGATGAAGAAGATGAAGGTTGAGGGTGAAGAAGAAGAGGTGGAGGTTGACCAGATTGACCAGGTCGTGGAAGGGACTGGGTTTATGAATCTGGACGACAATCTGATATTCGAGGTGTTTAAGCACGTGGACGCTAGGACGCTAGGGATGGCGTCGTGCGTGAACAAGCAGTGGCACAAGACGGGCGCAGGACGAGCGGCTTTGGGAGCTCATCTGCACCAGGCACTGGGCCAACATCGGCTGCGGCAACCAGCAGCTGAGATCTGTGGTCCTCGCTCTCGGCGGCTTTCGTCGGCTTCACTCCCACTTTATCTGGCCTCTCAGCAAGCCCTCCTCCAGCTCTTCTTCTTCCTCATCGTCGTCGGCTTCGCCTTGGGCGACTCCGTTGAAGCCCATGCTCGGCTCGAAGCTAGCGCTCGTTGGGGAAAAGACGAGGTGAATCTGTCACTCTCGCTTCTCTCGATTCGTTTTTACGAGAAGATGAATTACGCTAGCAGAGGCAGATGATCAGAGATTCAGAAATTAAACTCGGAAATAAAATTATATATAAAATATCTATATATAATTTCCTAATTTCAGTTGGATTTTCAATTTTCCCTAATTTTTTGGGATTTATTTGTGTTTTTTTTTGTTATTGGATCTGTATTCTTGTGGACTTGTAAGCTTAAGCTTTTCTTGTGTAAATTAAGATGGAATTGCTCAAGTTGTGTACAATAATTTTATCAATTTTACAATTATAATTGGTTTTGCTAATATTATTTTCATGGATTTATTTGGAATGATTGAAAACCGTGTTTGGGGGGTTTGGTAGTGGTTGTGATTGGCGGTTCTAGCGATTCGTTTGGCGAATACGAACAAACAGAATAGAAGCAAAAATAAATGGCTGGCTCTGGTTGTGGCCTTTTGCTTTCTGGGCCTTTTGCAACGTTCTAATGGGGGTGTAAATAGCAAAGAGACACAAGGATGAGTCTTTTTAGAGGTTAGATCCAAAGTTGAAAGAGTCCCTGGAGGAGGAGGAACGACCAAATTGTCGTTTTTTGTAGTCTTCATTTTCTTGGAGAATTGGATAGCTCTATATTATAAGCATAGCTCTGCCACCCTGCCACATTCACCCCTTGACTTTAGTGTAAATTGCTTTTGGTTTCTTCTTCCAGTTTACTATGTCTCCTCTTGGATGCCATTTCCATTTTCTTTCAACCATTCAAAGTTCAAACCAAATAGAAAAAAATACTTGACTTTAGTGTAATAGCTTCTACATTCCTGTCAATAATAGTGTGATATGCGTCAATCTGTGATTCGCCAGAACGAGGATTTCCTTCAAGAAGGAGCATTTCTTTAGGGAAGGAGGCAAACAATATCCAATTTGAAATAATTAAAACAAGAACCCGAGAAAAATGTTGGGTTCATTAGCAAAAAGGAATTTAATAAATGGGTGAGGGTTGGTTTTCATATTTGTAGCTTCAAGTTCAGTTCATGAGCACATGGATAAAGACCTAATATCAACTGTGAAAGTTCTGTTTGCAGAATAAAAGAACCTTGTACATACAGACTTGTATACTTCTATTCTTCATGGACATTTTTTGCATAAAAACTTGTACAGTATGTGTATATCTTCACTTCACCCGTGAAGGGTAATTTAGAAAGAATCTATGTAGTTTTTTTAAAATTATATGCTGAGGTTTGGACGGACGTCGTTGACAGTGAGCAAAAAGGCTGACGCTTGCAACAAAGAAACAGAGAATGGGCAAGTAAGTTAGATATATTCTTGGTGAACTCACTGTTTAGTCTCTTGTGCCGTCCCTCCCTCCCTCTGCTTAAAGCCCTTTCCTTCCTTTTTTTTTTTTTGGTCGGTTAACTTCCGTCACGAATTTTGGTCTATCAAATTCTTTTCTTCCTTTTGTTTTCCTTGGCATTTGGTCTTCTGGTTGGCAAGACATTCCTATCCAATGAACTTACCCATTTGGACCAAGAATTTCCAGACCTTCATTTTCATTCCATGCTTATATTGACTTAATGACTGCTCTGAACCACCAATGTGCTAATTTCAAAAGCGTAGGCTTATGAAGACTTGCCACCAAACTCATGTGCCAACATTTCAACTCACATAACTTTTTTCTAACTTCCCAAGTTTCCTTAGTTTTCTAGTCCCCTCCGCAGAAACCTAAAATCAGCCCAATTTGTCACGGACCGCTGTATTTCACCAAAGAAGAAAAGCCACGAATTTGCCTCACAACACAACATATAACTTTGGTCAGTCAAATTCATTTTGTGATGATTTTGGGATGCTTTCAACTTATGGCATGAAAATTTGACCCGTATTTTCTTCCAGTCTTATTGTAGAAAAGGCAGCGGGGTACTTTAGTTGATCAACGAGTCAGGCCAAACTGGAAATCAACTACTTAAGCGCGGCCTATTGGATGTTTGGTGACTAGAATTGGATTTGATTAAAAAAAATCACTATATTTAAGGTATATTGAGGGAGGAAATGAAGAAATGTTATCCAAGTTGGAAGGTAGAAGAGGGATCACTCATGAAGAAACTTTTTCCATGCAATCCTCTCCAAATGGTAGTATAACAACATATCCTCAAAATGAAAAATACTTAACCTCTACCTTAATTTCATCTTTCAACATAGCATAAATTTGGTGAATTATCTACGCAACTACATTGGACTTAAATGTGAAAACCATAAATGTATTTCACTCATCAGGCTAATCTTAGTACTTATACTAATAATTTGACTTTCTTTTAGAGAATATTAATTGGACTAATTTAGTTCACATTTTTGTATATGTTTCTTACAGTAAACGAAACTGACCACACTGACTAGCGAATACCAACATAGGAAATAAACTGGTAAAACTAACAAACTCTAGTCATTATACAGTTATACTGGCTTGGGCCAGGCCACACAAGCTGAGTCCAGACTTGAAAACATAAAGTCTTGTAAATACAACTTATTTTGGACCCTCCACCCTTTACAGTGTTTTTTAATATTTTCAATCTTACGCAGGCAGTTACGCAGGCCACGTATCCACAACATGGGTGGGCGGATTCAAAAGGTAAAAGGGATAATTCTCTGATATAGATTAATAATAATTAAGTAAATAGTAACAGCATTTTTTCTTGCTTGTCACACAAAATTAAATATTCAACACCTGCGTAACTGCGTTCCTCCGAACTTAGACTACTTTACTGTGTCTGAGTCCATCCATTACGTCCTCAACTGAATCCATCAACCAACCCCTCGTGTTTGAACAAACTCATGCACTTTCCCACTCATTTCTTCCCCCTGGCAGTCAAAAATATGAATCTCATTCCTACCTCCTTGCCAGTACTATTTATACCTCACAAATCTCCACCATCTTACAAAATCAACCCAAATCAGAAACACCAGAAGCCTACTCTGATCAAAGCATCCTTGATCAATTCACATTATATATTCATTCATCCAGACAGATGGCCATCAAAAGCTTCAAGCCAGCTCTCTGCTCCATTCTTGTTCTTCTCACTGTAGTCATATCAGAAGCTCGTCCTCTTAGCTGGGGAGTTCATGGAGCTCCAAGGAGATGGAGAGTGTGTTTGATGGGCTGTTCATTGACGCAATGAAGAAGGAAGGCCCGAGCTCCGGAGGAAAGGGTCATGCCTTCACTGATTCTGAAACCCTTGGAGGGATCAAGCACTCTGTGTATGGTGCAATGAAGAATGAAGGCCCGAGCTCCGGTGGAAATGGTCATGCCTTCACTGATTCTGAAACCCTTGGAGGGATCAAGCATTCTTGTATATTGATGCAATGAAGAATGAAGGCCCGAGCTCCGGTGGAAATGGTCATGCCTTCACTGATTCTGAAACCCTTGGTGGGATCAAGCACTCTGTGTATATTGGTGCAATGAAGAAGGAAGGCCCGAGCTCCGGAGGAAATGGTCATGCCTTCACTGATTCTGAAACCCTTGGAGGGATCAAGCATTCTTTGTATATTGATGCAATGAAGAAGGAAGGCCCGAGCCCCGGAGGAAATGGTCATGCCTTCACTGATTCTGAAACCCTTGGAGGGATCAAGCATTCTTTGTATATTGATGCAATGAAGAATGAAGGCCCGAGCTCCGGTGGAAATGGTCATGCCTTCACTGATTCTGAAACCCTTGGAGGGATCAAGCACTCTGTGTATATTGGTGCAATGAAGAATGAAGGCCCGAGCTCCGGAGGAAATGGTCATGCCTTCACTGATTCTGAAACCCTTGGAGGGATCAAGCATTCTTTGTATATTGATGCAATGAAGCATGAAGGCCCGAGCTCCGGTGGAAATGGTCATGCCTTCACTGATTCTGAAACCCTTGGAGGGATCAAGCATTCTGGTCCAAGCCCTGGCGGCAGGGGAAACTAAAAAAGTGCAGCAGTAGCCATTGCCACATACTCTTTGAGCTATTTATTCAATTTTGTAGTTGTTTAAAAGCATTTAGTCTAGTCTTAGTATAGAAGACTAGCTATAACCAGTTACAGAATTTAATTTAGTTTAAATAAAATGTGTCCTGTATTTTAGAACTGCTTTTCATCTTCATAGCAATGATGTAATCGTACATTCATGATATAATATAATAAAAGTGCGTTTTTCTTTTCTTTCATTCAAGGAGTAAAGTTTGCTGTGGTATTTTCAGATTGATTGTTTATGGAAACTTGATTCTTAGGAAGGAAATACATTACACATCCGAAGGTATCTAAGTGTAGGGGCTGCTCTGTTTCATTTAGGGTTTCAAAGCTTTTGATTCTTAGTATATTGGTGAGGTGACCCTTACAACAATTGTATTAGAGTACGTGTTAGAATGTGATGATAGAAATGATTAGGCCCAATCAGTATCCGTTGCTCATTTCTTCAGTCATTGCATATTTTTGCTAGGTTTCAAATTTTCCTTTCAAAAGTCTTGGCTTTAGAAGGGGAGTTAACATAGACTTTCCCTTAGTGTGAATCATATACCTAGCTTGTGATTTCATGACTGAATTCGATGAACCGTTTCACTATGTTGTGATTCATGCTTATATAACTTTGGACCAACAGCCACCTTCCTCATGTTCTGTATTTTATGGGTCAAAAACCACCTTCCTCGTGAGTCGTGAGTCGTGAGTCGTGTTCATGATGAGATTTGGTTTTTTAATTTTTGGTCAAAGCTATAATTTTTGGTTGGGTCCAGACTTTCAAACCCAAATCCAGTGTAAGCCCAAAATTAGAAAGCCCAAAGTTTACCGCGAAGTTATTACTTACGCTCCCGCCTTCCGGCCACATGGCTTTTTTTTTATGTTTAACCCGAATCTTAGACACGACGTCGTTTTAAGTTTAACCGGAGCGCACGACCGATTAAGGACAAGCAAACAGTAAAACCCCATCCACCGGGGTGCTCTCGTCCTCGTGCATCCGTAACTATAAATAAAGTAGATGCAAACTCTGATGAAGAAGAACCGCCATGACTAAAAAGCCTCACAGACTAGTTCTCAAGCAAACAGCAATCGAACTTTCTGGAGAGTTCATGTTAGTTAATGTTAATCAATTTACTAATTAATCATTAAGCAGAAGCAACAGAGCCACCCAAAACCAAAATGAGAGGCTCCAAGACTGTCGTTAGCGATACTGACTCGTCCGCCACCCAGTCTGACAGCTCCGCCACCAAGACCGATTCTGACATGATCGACGGTGAAGACGAAGAAGTTTCCGCTCCTTCCCCCGATTCATGCCCCTTCTCCGAAGGCGAGAAGGTGCTCGCTTTTCATGAGACCCAAATTTACGAAGCCAAGGTACTCATTCTCACACACGCACTCTCCCTTCCACCCTCTGTCTCTCTCTCTCTGTCTCGGCGATTGAATTCTATATGATTCTTAGGTTTTTATGTGCCTTAATGTAACATTAATTGCAATTTCTCGAATTTAATAGAGCGTTTTGGCTAATTGATCACGGATGAACATTTTCAGTAAATCTCACTGTGCTTTGCGTTTTGTTTGCAAGGTGACCAAAGTCGATTTCAAGATGAGCGAATGGAGATTTTATGTTCATTACCTTGTAAGCATCAACTGCTTTCCTATGATTTTTAATTTTCTCTATCAAACATTTACTAAATGCCTATCATGGTTATACCTGCCTTGTTTCATTTGTAAGCTTTAATTTTTAATTTTCAATTTGCTTGGAAGTGGAATGCCATAGGATTTCCATTAATCTTCTTTCGGCATTTCCTCCATTTTGTGGTTGCATTGCTTGGGTGATATAGTTGCTTGTTTCGTGGTTACATCTTGATTGTATACTCTTCTATCCTGCAGGGATGGAGCAAAAAGTGAGCCCGCCTTCCTGCTTAATTATGATTCCAGAACGTTTATGAGTTTTGATTTCACGTTCCTTGAACCAAGCTCTTGGATGTTGGAAGCATGGTCTACTTCAATTTTCGTCCTTGTTATTTTTTATTATCGTTTTCCATTTCGCTTTCACTTTAAGGGGTCTTTTCATCTCACTTGTTGCACGGTATTGCATTTTCCTTTTTGTCTTTGAAAAATATGTTTATTAGATCATTGCATTGAGGGAGGTTGGGAGGTTCATCGAAGATGAAGACTTTGCTTAAGTTTCTCCCATTTATTCATGGGTTATTCATGCAGTTACAATCTCTTGAAACTTTTGATTCATTTTATCTTTTTGACTTTTCTTTCTTTTGCTGCCCTCAACAGTTGGGATGAGTGGGTACACTTGGATCGTCTGATGAAAACACTGATGAGAATGTGAGGAAACAAGAGCAGCTCAATGCGAACCAGAGAACACACAAGAATGCAAAGCTACCACGCACGTCACAGACTAAACAAAAGGTTATTATGGTTGGCTTTATCATCTTTAACTTTTACCTTTCTGTTTCCCGATTTTGAAAGCTATAGATTTATTCTTTCCATGCAAGTATGGAATGGATTACAATTTTTGTAGTGTCTTAAAAAAGAAAAGATAGATGTAGTGCAGAACGTGTGCTTTTTTTTTTCTTTATTCATTAGTTTTGAACGAAGAACAGAAATGTTTGGCCTAACAAAGCAGAAATTTGGCATGTGACCTGAGCCTTACTACTTTTTTGGTGAGCTTTGAGGTTTAAGGACCGTAAGTGTTGCCCTTTGAAGAGGTGGAAGAAAGAAGTGGTAGGAGTAAGTATAATGGTTATGAGAAACTGCAAAAGTAACAACGTGGTTACAAATTTGTTCTCTGGAGAAAGAAGTCTTAATAGGCCACTACCTCATGAAAAGATTTAACGGCATGCTTTCTTCAGTCATGATCATAAATTGGTTATGGTTCTTGAATTAGGATGATAAGAGGTTGGGTTTTGAAATATATATTTTTATTAACTTCCCTTGCAAGATGAATGTGTATATAATATGCATTGCTCTTACTTTTGATATGAAATTATGTGCAGTCTCAAGAGGAAAAAAGCGAAAGAATGACTCTGTCATTAAGGTATGCTCTGTGATCCGTAGTTTGCCTATCTAGGCTTACCTCTTCCAGATATTGTGTGATCACTATGAAGAGGTTTGTTATTTAATTTAGAAGTCAACATGAACCTTAAGTTGCAGGTTTTGATTTCTTCTTTTGTTGTCAAATTTAGGACAAAGATGCCATACCCATGGAAGATCTTGTGCTTCAAATTCCACACACACTAAAGAAACAACTGGTTGATGATTGTGAATTCATTACTCATCTGGCAAGGTAGATGTGTTCCTTTATCATAATACTGAATCCATGATGAATTGATTAAATAAAGTACCATGTAAATTACATGCTTGTGCTGATAATGGTACGTCGTAAAAACTTGGAATCTCATGTTCAGACCGCAATACAGAATGGTCAGTGGCATTGTTTTAAACTTTTATTATTTGTTTGGGTTATGGTGATGTAGAGAGTAAATATTGCATATGGAATTCCTACTAGGATGGATGAATTGCTTTTGGAATATTTGGTCTACATGGCTTGAGCATTTACAGTAGGACTAGAGATGTTCTGGCACATACTTGTCAAATGGTGGGTCTGGCATATCTGGGTTAGTCTTTGTGCACTTTAGTTGTCAGTATGGTGCATATCACTTGTGAGTTTCTAATTTCGATGCATCCACTCATCGCATTTTTAATTTGCAAACAAACCCTGAATTTATACCCTATATTCAGTCTGATGTATTCCCAGTTAATGATATCCACTTATTCTTGCAGCTTGTTAAACTTCCACGAACTCCTAACGTGGATGACATAATGAGGAGTATCTAGATTACAGATCAAAGGACAGTTGTAAGTTTCTTTCCTTTCATCTCTTTGCATCCAATCTTCTTTTATTCTTTTCTCGGGTGCCATTTTACAAAATACATCCATTTTGAATATTTTTATTGAGAGAGTAATTAACTTTTTATCCTCACAAGAGTGAAGAGATAGAAGGGATTACCAATGTCACTTCTCATACATTGTACTGGCTGGTTATCCCACTGGGTGAAAGTTGGGGTCTTAACTCCATTATTTGGACCTACAGCATTCATAACTTTCAACTTCTTTATTATCTATAATCCAATTTGCCTATACTCACTGATTTTGGTTGATGGACTATTCTCAATGTGGAATCTAGGAAGAAAACTCATTCAGTTGAAGAAATCCTGAAGGACTGTGTTGTTACTTTGACAAAGCACTACCAGTAATGCTTCTGTACAAAAATGAACGTCAGCAGTATGAGAAAGCAATTGCACATGATGCCTCTCCATCATCTGTATATGGTGCTGAGCATCTGTTACGTCTCTTCGTAGGAACATTTAATGCATATACAGTCCATTATTTGTATTCATAATGGTGTATTTCTAATAGAATTGTTTTTAAAAAAAAAAGTGTTTTTCATCATTTTTGGTGTGATCTTGATTTGTGGTTTTCATGTTTATGTTCTACTAATTACTGATGGAGATTACTTTTATGTTTAATAATTATGTTGAATTTGTAAATATCCCTTCCAATACATATTACCCTTGATTCCTTTTCTTCCTTAAGATGCATTTTTATATTGCCCTTGTGTAAATCATAAATTGTGTTTTTAAGTGATTATGTAACTTGGTATTTGAAAGAGAAAAAAAAATTATCCATGGTGGATTACCTGTGAAACTTGAATTTTCATTGTGATATACTTATCTTTAGTGCAGCAGAACATTATACTGGTGCTTTGGATACTTGGGCATGTGGGTGGATGACATTGCAACAGTGCATGTGAATGCCAAATGTTTTCTGAAATTCATCATGCTGAATAGTTTTTGGTTGCTTACTGCAGTTTTTGCAGTTTAAGCTTTTGTTATATTGAGTGCTAGTCATCATAAGTTCAAACTTGAGATGGTTATTTTTCTGGCATTTGCAGTTAAGCTCCCGGAGTTATTGTTGAATGCTAACATTGAAGAGGAGACACTGAAGGATTTGCAGCAAAATTGGTCGACTTCCTCAAGTAGTGTCTTCTACTTGCTCTCCTAAATAGATATTCGATTGTATATTTTCCAACAGTACCTGACTTTCTTATTTTTCGATGTCATTTTACTTTTGCTGATTGATCATACATGCTATCATGAAGGTTCCTACAGAAGAATCAGAATGCCATTTTTCCTCTCTACCTATCATGTACCAGATGATGTTGAAGCGAGCACCAACAACCAGATGTCTAAGCAGGGGCAATGCTAGCAAAAATTTGTACATAATACCATATAACTAACAGCTGTTGTGCTGTGTCTCAGCGCCGTTTTCAACTTCTGCGCTCCAAAAGCTGTTGAGCCTAATATGCTAGTGTCGCACGTATTACAATCTCTATGTTCATGTAACTGGTATGTCAAAACTTTAGAATATGTAACTTATGTAGTTAGAACATGCCTAATGCCTTGTAAAATTCTACTGGACAACGAAATGTATCCTTGTGCAATGATAGGTTTTGCCTGCCTGTGGGCTGCGACGCTTTACCGATTTGTTCTCGATAATTTGGAACTGTATTGATCCATTTGGGTACGCAGATTTTTCTTTTTTGGGTTACATTGGAGGAAACCAAACCAGAACATATCGTACCCTCCCTAAACATTTGGTAGGTTTGACCAAAAAAAAAAAAAACCATTTGTAGGTTTTAATTTCCTAGCAGTCCTACGATAATTAAGGGCGGAAATTGTCGACAAGCTTGATTTGGCTTCAGTATCGGGTGGATTGATTTAACTTATCTATTAAATAAGGGGAGGCGTATTTTAGTGCGGCAGTTGGATCTTCCAATGTTTCCCCAGCATTGGTTCCCCGTCAACCCAATCGAAGACATTCAAAACCTTGTCGGGGGCGTGGTCCTACTTCTGTAGCAGTCAGTGCCCCTTTCATTTCCAATGGGTACTCTGTTTCTCATTTTTCTTCTCTCTCTGGCCATTCATTCTCCACCTTCTTCTTCAACCTCCGACTCTTTGAGCAGAGGCTCCTCCCTCTCTGTAGAGAAACCAGAAGATGTTTTTTTTTCAGCTGATGGTGTTTTCACTGCTGGCTTCCACCAAGTGGGCAACAATTCATTTTGCTTTGCCATTTGGTTTACAGAGCCATCAATCTCCGACCACTATCGAAACCGCACCGTTGTCTGGATGGCCAATCGTGACCAACCGGTGAACGGAAAACGCTCAAAGCTCTCCTCCAAAAAACTGGTAACCTCATCTTAACTGATGCGGGTCAGTCCATTGTTTGGGCCACAACCACTACTTCTCCCTCACCAGCTCACTTGAGCCTCCAAAACTCTGGTAATCTGATTCTACTTCACTCGGGGAGTGTCGTTTTATGGCAAAGCTTTGATTCTCCAACTGATACCCTCCTCCCTCTCCAACCCTTCACCAGAAAGCAACACTTATCTCCACCAGAAGCCAGAGCAACTTCTCCTCTGGTTTCTATAAGCTCTTCTTCAACAATGACAACCTTCTCCGTCTTCTTTTTGACGGTCTCGAGATTTCCAGTGTTTATTTGGCCGACCCTCTCGTGTGAGTTGGGATAATGAAAGGTCCACCTACAACAACAGCAGAAATGCCATGCTCGATTCCTTAGGCAGTTTTATCTCATCAGACAACTTGACTTTTCTGTCAGCCGATTATGGCGCAGAGTGGCAGAGAAGACTGAGGATTGATTTTGATGGTAATGTTCGATTGTATAGTCGAGAAAATTCAGGAGAAATGGGTAGTTTCATGGCAGGCCATCTCGGATTCTTGCATGATCCATGGGATTTGCGGAGCAAACAGCGTGTGTAGCTATGACCCTGGTTTTGGTAGAAAATGCTCATGCCTTCCAGGATATCAGATTAAATCATATTGATTGGTCTTTTGGGTGTGAACCACAATTCAACCTCTCTTACACCAAAGTTAATGAGTCCAGTTTCCTAAAACTTTCTCAAGTAAAGTTCTCTGGTTACGATTATAGCTCCTACCAAAATCGCAG